>BQNB010023742.1:6343-61479 GCA_026074375.1 Tanacetum coccineum | reverse complement strand
TACTGGCAGACTTAACTATGTCTACCAGACTTAACTCTATAACTACCAGACTTAAGTCTGTTTACAATCATTCCTAACAAAATGTTACTTGTAATATTTGGGATACACAAATATTGAAAATGCATAACGACTTCACGGAAAATTATGAAATTTTAATTATTGCTTAAAAACGTAAAAATGCGTCCACTGACGAAAGACTATGATAAAATACAATATGGTCCTCTCCCGGAGACGATTCTCGGATATTAATGGGACAACTTCCCGGTTACGTGTAAAAGTTATACGAAACTTATAAAAATTCAAATTATTAGACAAAAAATGGTTAGGATACTGAACGAATATTCACGGGTTATGACACTGTATAGCTTGATTTCTATCTGCTGCTTGCCCTTTTTTCTTTTGCCTAACCAGAGAACATCCCTCTTGCATGTTCAAGCGGTGTTCCGCGATATGTCTTGGGACACCGGTCATATCCTCAGGCTTCCAAGCAAAAATATCCAAGTTTCGCTGATGTAGGTTGCATAACTTGTTGCGGCCCTCTTCGGTGAGAGTGGAACCAATCATTATTGTTTATTCCGGATATTTTAGGTTTATTGCTACCTTGACTCTTTCTTCCACTATTGGTTTGGGAGCTTGGGGGTCTCTTCTGGTCCGGAGACCAACGCGCATTCCATCGAAACCAACTTGCTGCTTTTTAGGGTAATTACTCCTCATTCTACCAGGAGCTTTAGCATTCCGTGAGCCGTTGACGGAACTGCTTGTAATTTTATGACTCCTAGTCTTCTAATAATTCCTTTGTACGGAGATGGTGACCTTACAACTACGAAATTCATCCAAGCCGAAGCAGAGTGTTCTTTGTCTCCAATCCTCACCCGTAGTTGTATTTGCGCTATTGTCCATATTATCTCACCACTAAATCCAATCAAAGGGGCGGTAGCTGGCACCATTTAATTTTTGATTTCTGGATGGAGTCGGTTGAAATAGTGTTCATACAATATTTCTGAGGCTGATCCGCCATCAATGTGCATGCTGTGGATGCAATGGCCTCCTATTTCTGCCTCGATGATCATTAGACCTTCTGTTCCTTCGTCTAGAGGTGGGAAAAGGATTTATGTGTTAGGGGAAAAACTTTGTGTTATTTTTTGCCTATCCACCCTTTCCCAAGGTTGGATCATTAGGATGGCTAATGCTTTGTCTTTCCCCGAGGTTTCTCCTTTCTTCACCGTCTTGAGCTGTTCCTTTCCACTGTTCTGTTTAAGCTCCTTTATTATGTGCGAAAGCTTTCTTGCCTTGAGCATTTCTTCTATTTGTTTCTTTAGGTGCATACACTCGTCTGTGTTATGCCCTACTTCACCATGGAACTCATAAAATTTGTTGATATTACGCTTCTCGACCAGAGTCGTCATTGGTGGCGGGGCTTTGAATTTCCATTTTTCTAAGGCGAAAATATCTTTGTGAGTTTTTGTGAGGAGCGTGAATCGATCTTGCTTCCTTTCTGACCTCTGTTGGTTCCGGAATCCTCCTTTCTTAAAATTTTGCCTCTGGGTACCCTCTTGTTGTTTCCATGGTGGAAACGATTTCTTCCGTTCATGATTCGAGGTTTCCACTTCCCCCTAAGGAAAGATGTGGTTACTCTCATCATTTCATCAACTCTTTTTGGGATTTTATCATGAAGGTATGTGCTTAATTACACATACCCTTTACCTATAAAAACGAGCTTAAATGACCAAAAAATGGACATAAAATGCCAAATATATGCTTGTTTTGCTTTGTATACTGTGCAGGTATCGAATATTTACTAAAGGATAAAAACGAAGCCAAAACCAACAAAACCGAGCATGGGAATGGAATGAGCATGAAAAATCGAAGTCGAAGACGTGTGTATCTTAAATAGGCCAACCCGCACCCATTTAATGGGTCGGGCCAGCCTATTAAGCCTTATCTATAAACCTTATAAGTTAAAAAAAGCCCAAAGTCCATTTAATAACTAAACAAGCCCAACAAAAGCCCAACCATAAACCCATTAAATATGTTTGCACCGTTAGTCCTTAGGGACTCACATTGTTAGTCCTTAGGAACTAACATAGTTAGTCCCTATTATATTACACAGTTAGCCCCTACAATCCTTACACCCCTAACACCTTTAGTCCCTTTCCCCTAACCTCGTTACCAAAATTAAACCCAATATCCCCCAAAATAAATTGCCCGCCAAAAATCTAACTATTCATCATCCTTGTCACTTTTACCCTGCAACCCGACAAATCAAACTCACACCCCACTAACACATTTCCCCAGACTACAAATTTACCTTGGCAATCCTATGATTTCTTGTTGGTTGATGGAACGTAAACATAATCAAGGGCTGAGATGGCTTAAAGAAGTACAAAAGGGTTTCAACGGCTGAGATTGGAAGGCTTGATGAGCACGCCCAATACTCTTCATAGAAGAAACACACCTAAAGCACCTTGGCTTTTCTATAAATAGGGCTAGAAATCTTCATTGGTGGGGAGGTAGTTTTAGGAGTAGTGTAGTTTTGCTTATTTACATTTTTTAAGCTTTTTTATTACTGTACTTTTAAAATTTCAAAGCATTGTAATCCATTTTAAAGTTTAATGAAATTCTGTTCTTAAATTGTCTTTACTCTTTATGCATTTTCAGCTTATTCTAGTGTTCTAAATGTCAATCTTATAAACTCTTTAAGCTTTTTAAAATCTACAAAACTCACTCAAGCTTTCTCAAAAGCTTATTTAAGCTTTTACTGTTTTATTATCCACTCTTAAATCACCTCAGCTAAACTTGGAAGATAAGCCAGAAAAGGATGGGCTTATATGACCATACCAGCTTGTTTATGACAAGCTAGAGCTTGTAAAAAAGCTCTTTTAAGCATGAATTAGCCTTGTTTTGAGCAAAGGCTCTTGTAAGTTCCAAATTTCATTTTAAAGCTTATTTTCTGTTTGCTTATTTATACTACTTATTTAGTACTTATTATTGCTTATTACTGCTTATTATTGATGTCTATTACTTATTCATGCTTGCTTAATGTCTAAATCTTATTTGTTTATGATTTTTATAAAACTATCACTTTTAGCTTAAATCTGCTTAATCTTGTTGCTTATTGATAAGTGCTTATCAGTTGTTGGATATTGCTTATTAAGCCTTAAGTTTGTTAGTTAATCAATCTAATTTTAAAATCGACGCTAAATCAGTTTCATTTAGCTTAAATGGATTTTGAGATCTTAAAGGAGTGTTTTGGTTAAAGTCGAAAGTGGGTCAAAAGGAGTACAAAACTGTTTTGGGTCACTAAGCAGCCAACTTTAACAATCACCGTTTAAGCTTTTTAATCAATTTCAAAAGTTTGTTAAAGTCTAAAGTTGATCTTTAAGGTTTTGTCTACTAGTTCTCTTAATCTGTGGACTTAAAACTTTTCAAACTGTTTTTTATTTGATTTTTACTTTACTCCAAAGATTGTTTTTAAAAAGGTTTGTTTAAGCTTCATTTTGGTCCCATGTATGCAGTAGATAGGTTTTTGTTAAGTGAGCATTTGCCTTTGTGGTTTTGGTTTTCAATCTGTCAAGTTTTGTTTGAGTTCTAAAGTTTTAAAAGCCAATTTCAATCTCATTTTTAGGGTAGTTAATGGATGTTAAAGGATCAGATTTTCTCTGCATAAGCCCCTTGGATGATGAGCTTAATCTGTTTAATCTTTTTGTGGTTTTAGAATAGCTTTTACTAGCTTATTATTCGGCCTGCAAGTAGCTTATCTATCTTTTAGAATCCAAATACATTAGTTACCCGGGTCAGTTTTCAAAGCCTTTTTCTAGTTTATTCATTAAACCAATTTTCTTAATTTTTGTTTTAATGTGATCTTTAGATGTCAAACTTAATTTGTTTTTTGTTTATAGCTTATTTCATGTGCTTAATTTATCTTAGTCCTAGCTTAAAATATGGTGCATAGTCCTTTTAAACTGCTTTTGATGTCTGGTGTCTTAAGGATTTTTTAATGCTTTTCAACTTATTTAGTTTGCTTATTAGTAGTCATTAGTGCTTATTAGAGTTAGGTTTAAGTCTTTTTTAGCTTATTTGCTTTTCTAGTTGCTTAATGAGTCCAAAGGTCCTAATAGTTTTAGCTTGTTAAGTCACTTAGCTTAAAAACCAAATCTGTCACCTTTAAGTAGCTTATTTCCAGCTTATTTTAAGTTTTTAATAAAAGTGCTTTTACAAAAGTTGCTTATTTTCACTATTTTTAGCTTTTTCAAAAGTTAAATTTACAAAATAAAAAAGTTTTTTCAAAAAGGGAAGCCATAGGGTTCGAACCGTGACCCACCACCTATAACAGCCAACACCTTAACACTAATTTACAACCTCCCACACAATAACCAACTGCCCTGGGGTCTTTTTCGTTTATAGTTTGTTATAATTTAATATTTAACCCTTAGTTTCCAATTTAGCTTATTTTCTTACAGCTTATTTTAGCAGCTTATAGCATAACCTTATTTATTTCCTGTTCTTATTATTCTTAGATTAGTTATAGCTTAAAGTATTTTCAGTAATTTTCCTGGATTTTTATAAAGTCATCTACTATTTTTTATATTTTATTTAGTTTAAAAGTGTTTTTAATTCATAATAAATTAAATAAAATTCAAAAAAATATAATTCTTTTTTCTAAAATTATTTTTAATCATTTAGGACATTTAAAGATTGAATTTGCATTTGTAGGGTTAAAATTTGATAATTTAGATTTTTAAAGCTCGAGTTTTGATTCCCGTTATCGTTTTCGTGTTTAAACCTTAATTGCTTTTGTTTTTAGCTTTCCTTTATTTGTTTTTGTATGTTATTAGTAGAAATAGAATCCAAAACCAAAAATTATTGATTATTCAAACACGCGATCACAAATTTAATCACGATTTTCAATTCACGCCTCGTCGGGATACGACTCAAGAAGGTTTTGAATTTTACTTTAGATAGAAGTAATCTTCCTTCTTAAAAACCTTTTGGAATACTTCTCTTATACTATAATTTAGTATTTGGTATTTTAGTTATATATATATAATATATAGTAATATATATATATATATATATATATATAAATATAATATATAAAGATATATATAATATATATATATGTATTATTTTATACACTCATAGTTAGCCCATCTATATGTTATATATATATAATAATATAATATAAATATATATATATATATAAGATATATATATTATATATATAATATATATATATATATATATTATATATATATATATATATATATATATATATTATATACTAAGGAATCAAAACAATTTTGGCCCTGCCTTGGGAGTGTGGCGATATCGTGTACTTTAAAGATTAGTGTTTGAAGACCCTTCCCTCGTGTAGTTATCGTTTTTATTTGTGAATATTTTCTTCTATTATCATGTAATCAAAAATACAAAAAAAATTGAAAAACCAACAAAAACGACCGTTGTGTCACTTGTGAAATCGGCTCACCTTTGGATTACAAGCTATAAGAGAGGTATAAGGAAGGTTGATCCTATGATCTTCGACCCGAAAGGAGAAGGTTTTTAAAATGCTTCGTGCTTACCCACTGCCTACTGCTTCTTGTGGTTTTCAAAGAGCTACCGTGCACCTTTGACTATCGTTCCCAAAAATATTTTTCTTTTATATTTTTCTTTCATAAAAATCTAAAAATAATTTTCTTATCCTCCTATTTGTTTGATTCTAATGTCGTCATACAACCGACGTGGTTGTTTTCAATTGTGAGGTCCCGTTTGGTTGGCAGTTTATTTTATCGACAATTGTACTATGGGCGGTGTAGGAGATAATATATTATGAAGTTTGTCCCTATATGTTTGTAAAGCAGGAAATTCATTCGTCAATTGATCCTAATTCCAAATTCCTTTCATGATTCCTTCCAAACTTTTCAACCAAACCCTCCACAAACCCTAGACGTATTATTGTGAGTTATGTAGAAACGATGCTCATTATGGTTACGATTGTCCACCACAAGTCCCGCTTGTCTATGAGCCAGAACCAGGTTACAATCAAAACTTTGAAGATAATTTTCCACAAACTTCACCAAGTTTTCCAAAACAATATCTTTGTTGTACTCGCTGTGGGGGTCCTCACGAGACTTTTCAATGTTAACAATTGATATTCTATGAGCCGGAACCTTGCTACAACCAAAACTTTGATGAAATATTCCACAAATTTCACCTAATTTTCAACAATTAAAAAAAAAAAATTCTATTGTTGTGAAATTGTGGGGTCCTCAATGAGAGTTATCAGTTTAACCGATAATCAAAACTACATTGAGCCTAATCCTAGCTATTCCGGTTTTGACCAACCCCTCACAGTATCCTATCGATCAATTACCTCCTCAAGAAATAAGTATCCAAGATATGGAGGATCTGAAGCAGCAGTATTTAGATGAAATGAAAAGTATGATTAATCTAATTCAGATCAAAGATTATTGTAATGAGAGAATAGATATTCGTTATAGAAGGAAATATGAAATTAAGATTGACGAGCTTAAGGAAAAATTCAATGGAATGAGTATTAAAATTAATAAAAAGAAAGAGCTTTGGCAACTAGAGCAGGCAGCTAAGTTATACTCATACTCCCCGAGCTATTCGCGACATTTCAATTCTATTTACTATGATGAAGATGATGACGAGGAGAGTACTATTCCTTTGAAAGCTGGAAATTCATTCGTCAATGATCTAAATCCGAATTCTTTCAATGATTCTCCAAACTTTTTCAACCACCCTCCACAACCCTAGACGTATTATTGTGAGTTATGTAGAAACGATGCTCATTATGGTTACGATTGTCCACCACAAGTCCCGCTTGTCTATGAGCCAGAACCAGGTTACAATCAAAACTTTGAAGATAATTTTCCACAAACTTCACCAAGTTTTCCAAAACAATATCTTTGTTGTACTCGCTGTGGGGGTCCTCACGAGACTTTTCAATGTTAACAATTGATATTCTATGAGCCGGAACCTTGCTACAACCAAAACTTTGATGATATTTTTCCACAAAATTCACCTAATTTTCAACAATAAATTCTTTGTTGTGAAAATTGTGGGGGTCCTCATGAGAGTTATCAGTGTCAACCGATGAATCAAAACTACTTTGAGCCTAATCCTAGCTATTCCGGTTTTGACCAACCCTCACAGTATCCCATCGATCAATCACCTCCTCAAGAAATGAGTATCCAAGATATGGAGGATCTGAAGCAGCAGTATTTAGATGAAATGAAAAGTATGATTAATCAAATTCAGATCAAAGATTATCGTAATGAGAGAATAGATATTCGTTATAGAAGGGAATGTGAAATTAAGATTGACGAGCTTAAGGAAAAATTCAATGGAATGAGTATTAAAATTAATAAAAAGAAAGAGCTTCGGCAACTAGAGCAGGCAGCTAATGTTAGTACTCATACTCCCGAGCCTTCGCGACGTTTCAATTCTATTTACTATGATGACGATGATGACGAGGAGAGTACTATTCCTTTGAATGAAATTATTTCTCAACTTCCTCAGTCTATTGCAATCACACCCGTCTTACCGACTATGGAGCCCGAGGACTCTCTCATAATGGAGGATGAGCATCTTCGCACTATTCCTGAAAAGGAATCGGACGAATTCATAAAGTCTAGTGTTGAGGACCTTGTTCCAATCCCAAGTGAGTCCGAGGATTTATCCGATATTGAAAGTGAGTGTGATATGCCCGTTTGTGATGATTTTATGACTTTTTCTAATCCTCTCTTTGATTCTAACGACGATTTTACCTCTAGTGATGACGAGTCACTTTCTGATGAGGACGTTCCGGAAGAAAATTTCAAAATTTATTCGAACCCTCTTTTTGATGAAGAAATCATTTCTACTAAGATAGATCCGCATCACTTTAATGCAGAATCTGATCTTATAGAATCTTTGCTTAATCGAGATACTTTGATAGTTTCTTCTCCTAAGTTTGATTCTCTTCTCGAGGAGTTCTCCGGTGAACTCGCTCATATCGATTTGATTTCTCCAAAAATTGATGAAGCCGACTTTGATCCAGAGGAAGAAATTCATCTTGTTGAGAAATTGTTGTATGATAATTCATCTCCTCGACCTCCGAAAAAACTTAATTCTGAAAATTCTGATGTTGTAATCGAATCTTTCTCTCCATCTCCTATCCCCGTTGAGGGTAGTAACTCTCTTATGGAGGAGATTGGTATTTTTCTTGCTCCGGATGACTCGATACCACCGAGTATTGAGAATGATGACTATGACTCGGAAAGGGATATTCTTTTTCTTAAAGAATTGCTTAGTAATGATTCCCTTTCCCTTCCTGAAAATGAGTCATTTCATTTTGATCGTTATTATGATCCATCATCTCCTTGTCCTCCTACGAAACCACCAGATGATGATGGAATTCACTTCGATATTGAGCCCGATACGGGAATTTTAACTGCTAAAGTGGTGGATGATATTTCTGAACATTATGTTCTTATGCCTAGTATTTTACCCAAACATCCCACCCGTTGTCCAGTGATTGACACTTTGCTTCCATTTTCATTCGAAAATGAGAACAAAATTTTCAATTATGGTATTCTTGCTTCTAATGAGGAGAAATCTCCTCATCTCTTATCTCATCGGGGCTTTAAAGCTTTCTAGATCATTTCTGATTTTTCTAAAAGCCCGATGATAATTTATGGAGGGGACAGTCCTATCTTGGATATTCCATTTCTCCATTTATATCCTCCTTGACCAGCTCTAGTATGGGGGATCGAGTCAGGCTCAAGACTCGATTAACAAAAATAAGCGCTTTGTGGGTGGCAACCCATGCTTATCATAATATAATTATAATAATAGTAATGAATAAGTGTGACGTGAGGAGGTTAGCCTCTTTCTTTCTCGTATTTCGTGTTTTGTGTTGTATGTCCAGGATTGCCCCGGATTATGAATACTCTCTTGCTCGTGGTTTTGTCCTTCGTTTACTCGAGCTTTAATCCTTAGCATGATTATGGGAATCCAATATCTTAAATCTTATTGACTAACGTTTATCTTTGAGCATACTTAATAAACAGCTTTAGATTTACGTAGCGGCCCTTCTTAAAACATTGAGGACAATGTTTAGTTCTAGTATGGGGGGATCTATCGATTTGATTATGCCTACAGTCGTTGTTTTTACGTAATCCATTTTTACCACCAAAATAACAAAAAATTTAAAAAATTAAAAAAAATTCAAAATTAAAATAAGTGTTTTGTCACAATGTTTGACTTTCTTGCTGGGTAGAATAAGAATAAATTTTGACTCGATCGAGCGTGTTGAGCTCTTAGCTTTGTCCCTTAACCGTTATAAACTTGACTAAGCTAGTTTATTTGACTAAGCATTCGCGGATCTTTTTATTAAAGATTTTAAATTTGCGAAGAACGAGAAATGATAGAGTTAATTATGAGTTAGATGCTAAACAAGGATTATTTGGAAATCTTACAAGCTCATAAGTGTAATTTGTGGCTTTTTCTCCCATAAGCTCCTAACCTGACTAATAATAAGTGCTATTTTCGAAAATTAAACTTAAATCAACAATTTTTGAATTTGAAGCTTTATTAATGTAGTCGATAACATTAATTTATTTAGTCTTAGTTCAGCTATATACTTAAATTTTCTAAAAAGAAATTTTTCTATATACCGCGTAATAAATGTTGCAAAAAAAATGATGATGTATATTAATAAGTAGAAACAATATCCCCGTCAGTTTACTGGATCTTGCCGGCTCACAACCGATGTTTCAGTCTTCATATAAGGCGGGGGCCTACACCGAAATAAGACCACTACCTCTTGCCGGCTCACAACCGATGTGGTAGTCGTTTAAAGGGTGGAGGTAATATATTATGATTATAGCATATTAAGTGTAATATATGTGATTTAATAAATATAGGGAAAATCTCTTTTTCTTAAATTTAAATATGCTTTTGAACTAAGACTATGTCGTTTTAAGTTGTGATTTTTCTAAATAAATTATGTATATACGGGAAATCCAAGGGTTTTGAAACCGAAGGTCCGTGAGTCTCGATACTAGTCTCTGTGGGGTGTCAAAAGCCTGGTCACTTAGCCGCAAGGTGTGATGTGCAAACGAAAGTTCGCTACATGGGATGATCTCGCCTTCAAATCATTACTTTTGGGTAGAACGAGAAGCATAGAAATTTTGAAAACGGTGATCATCCATGGTTGAAATTCGAAATAAGCACATTCACCTAAGATATAATAATTGTCGGGAGTGAAAAGTTTCATAAGTTACAAGTATGAGTAGAGTTAACATCTTAACTTATATTTAACGGTGATTTAGTTTTTAGGCTTGGTTTGGGACAAGTGAAAAGTCAGGAACGATGAATTTATCCTTTTTGGGAACTTTAGGATTGAAGTACTTCTTATTCTAAGACCCTAAAGGTTATGAAAATAACAAAAGTCCAAACATTCTAGTTAGAAAAAGAAAAAGGAAAAATATAAAAAAAATGAGTAGTAGTTAGTGTAGATTTATAAAAATGGTCGAAACAGGGTTTTTCAAAACTAATGATTCTTTAATTCCCTTTGATGAACACTTAGCTACTTTTCGAGGTAATTAGTCGAGGGGGATTGAGATTCTTGGTTTTCTAAAGTGTTTGCGTGAGGACACGGTAATAGTTTAGTATGGGGGATTTTGGTATGTGCTTAATTACACATACCCTTTACCTATAAACACGAGCTTAAATGACCAAAAACGGACATAAAATGCCAAATATATGCTTGTTTTGCTTTGTATACTGTGCAGGTATCAGATATTCACTAAAGGACAAAAACGAAGCCAAAACCGACAAAACCGAGCATGGAAATGGAATGAGCGTGAAAAATCAAAGCCAAAGACGTGTGCATCTTAAATGGGCCAACACGCACCCATTTAATGGGTCGGGCCATCCCATTAAGCCTTATCTATAAACCTTATAAATTAAAAAAGCCCAAAGTCCATTTAATAACTAAACAAGCCTAACAAAAGCACAACCATAAACCCATTAAATCTGTTTGCACCGTTAGTCCTTAGGAACTAACACTGTTAATCCTTAGGAACTAACATAGTTAGTCCCTATTATATTACACAGTTAGCCCCTACAATCCTTACACCCCTAACACCTTTAGTCCCTTTCCCCTACACCATTAGTCCCTAATTCCCTAACCCATTACCTTTTACCCCTAACAACCGTGAACTCAATCAAAACCATTTGCCCGCTGAAAACACTATTCATTTGTAACTCTCACCTCGACCCCTGCTCCAACAAACAAAACCCCATCACTATCCTCAACCCCACTCCACAAGGTGCCAATTCTACCTTGGCAAGATCCTTGATCTTCCATATGGCTATTGGGGCAAGTTCTCAAGATTAAGGGCTCAGATTATACTACTTGGAGCCAAAGTAAAATGGATGGCTAAGATGATGGTTTCGAGCTCACTCACACAAGAAACACACCTCTCATACCTCTCACAGAATTAGCATAGTTTGAAGACCCAAGACCTTCATAATTCTTTATAAATAGGTACCTTGTATGCCCTTGTGGCACGATCGACTTTCCTTGTATTCAGCTTAAATTTATTGCTTATTTCTAGCTTATTGTACTTTTTAAAAGCCTTGTACACTTTTTAAGTTTTAATGAAAGTGAAGTTTTTTTTAAAAGCTCTGTCTTAATTTTTATGTTACATTGTGTTTGAAAAATACTTGATAAGCTCTTATAAGCTCTCATAACTCACAAGCTGTCTCTTAAAACAGTTTAGCTTATTCTTAGCTAAACTATTTAAGAGTTTACTTATTTCACTCAAAAATCACCCCTAAATATACCTCAGCATATTTTGGATGATAAGCCAGATTGGGATGGGCTTATAGGTTATACTAGCTTGTTTTCAAACAAGCTAAAGCTTGTTGATAAGCTCTTAAGAGCATTTATGCCCTTGTTTTGAGCAAAGGGCCTTGTAAGTTTTTACTTTTCATTTTTAGCTTATTTACTGTTAGCTTATTCTACTGTTTATTTATTGCTTATTTTCTGCTTACTTATGCTTATTATTGATGTCCAATACTTTATTTAATGGGGCTTTTTTTTTTGGTTTGTAGTGTTAGAATCTTTGTTTATAGTTTATTATTACAAAACTATTCTAATTTAGCTTGAAATGTCTAATCTGTTTGCTTATTAATAAGTGCTTATCAGTTGCTGGATTTTGCTTATTAAGCCTTAAGTTGGTTAGTTAATCATCTGTTTTTAAAAAAACTTTAGCTTAAATCAGTGAAAATCAAGTTTAAAATAGATTTGGAATATTCAAAGGAGTGTTTGGGTTAGTGTTTGGGTTAAGAGCGAAAGTGGGTCAAAAAGAGTACAAAACTGTTTTGGGTCACTAAGCCAACTTTAACAATCTCGTTTAAGCTATTTTAATCAATTTTCAAAAGTTGTTAAAGTCTAAAGTTGATCTTTAAGGTTTTGTCTACTAGTTCTCTTAATCTGTGGACTTAAAACTTTTTCAAACTGTTTTTATTTGATTTTTACTCCAAAATTGTTTTAAGATTTTGTTTAAGCTTCATTTTGGTCATGTATGCAGTAGGATAGGTTTTTCTTAAGTGTGCATTTGCCTTTGTGGTTTTGGTCTTCAATCTGTCAAGTTTTGTTTGAGTTCTAAAGTTTTAAAAGCCAATTTCAATCTCATTTTTAGGGTTGTTAATGGATCATATTTTCTCTGCATAAGCCCCTTGGATGGTGAGCTTAATCTGTTTAAGCTTTTTGTGGTTTTAGAATAGCTTTTACTAGCTTATTATTGGGCCTGCAAGTAGCTTATCTGTCTTTTAGAATCCAAATACACTAGTTACCCGGGTCAGTTTTCAAAGCCTTTTTCTAGCTTATTCATTAAACCAATTTTCTTAATTTTTGTTTTAATGTGATCTTTAGATGTCAAACTTAATTTGTTTTTAGTTTATAGCTTATTTCATGTGCTTAATTTATCTTAGTCCTAACTTAAAATCTAGTGCATAGTCCTTTTAATCTGCTTTTGATGTCTGATGTCTTAAGGATTTTTCAGTGCTTTTCAACTTATTTAGTTTGCTTATTAGTAGTCATTAGTGCTTATTAGAGTTAGGTTTAAGTCTTTTTCAGCTTATTTGCTTTTCTAGTTGCTTAATGAGTCCAAAGGTCCTAATAGTTTTAGCTTGTTAAGTCACTTAGCTTAAAAACCAAATCTGTCACCTTTAAGTAGCTTATTTCCAGCTTATTTTAAGTTTTTAATAAAAGTGCTTTTACAAAAGTTGCTTATTTTTACTATTTTTAGCTTTTTCAAAAGTTAAATTTACAAAATAAAAAAGTTTTTTCAAAAAGGGAAGCCATAGGGTTCGAACCTGTGACCTCCACCTTATACTAGCCAACACCTTAACACTCCCACACAATACCAACTGCCCTGGGGTCTTTTTCGTTTATAGTTTGTTATATTTAATATTTAACCCTTATTTCCAATTTTAGGCTTATTTTCTTTTCAGCTTATTTAGCAGCTTATTAGCATAGCTTATTTCCTGTTCTTATTTTTCTTAGATTAGTTATAGCTTAAAGTATTTTCAGTAATTTTCCTGGATTTTTATAAAGTCGTTTACTATTTTTAATATTTTATTTAGTCTAAAAGTGTTTTTAATTCATAATAAATTAAATAAAAGTCAAAAAAATATAATTCTTTTTTCTAAAATTATTTTTAATCATTTAGGACATTTAAAAATTAAATTTGCATTTGTAGGGTTAAAATTTGATAATTTAGGTTTTTAAAGCTCGGGTTTTGATTCCCGTTATCGTTTTCGTGTTTTAACCTTAATTGCTTTCGTTTTTAGCTTGCCTTTATTTGTTTTTGCATGTTATTAGTAGAAATAGAATCCAAAATCAAAATCATTGATTATTCAATCACGCGATCACGAACTTAACCTCGATTTTCAATTCACGCCTCGTCGGGATACGACTCGGGAAGGTTTTGAATTTTACTTTGGATAAAAGTAATCTTCTAGAAGCCTTACGGAATACTTACTCAAAAGTAATCTTTCTTCTAAAAACCTTTTGGAATCACTTCTCTTATACTATAATTGTGGTATTAGGTATTTTAGCTTATATAAAAAATAGTAAAATAATATAATAGATAGTATATATATATGCAGTATATATATATATATATATAGTTATATATATATATATATATATGTATAATATTATATATACTAAGGAATCAAACCAATGACGTTTGATGAGTTCAGGGTTTGTGAAGGCCTAATGCAACCCCGAGATGAACGACGAGGCCGAGGCCAAACACGACAACGAGTACTACTAGATTGGGCTGTTCGCGAGCCCCGTCGTTCGCGTAGGACCCGCCGAGAAGTGAATTATGTTGTCTTTGCTTCCCATAGATCAGAAATTGGTGCTATGGCTTCCATAAGCAATCAAAGTCTCTCTAGATCAAAGGTTTGTAACTACGTGTTGTGGTAAAAACAATTTATCATAATATTGGCTATTTATATATATTTTTTTTGCAAAGGTGCATGGCAACTAATTGTATAACGTCAATTCATCAACTATATACAAAAACCTTGTTCATTTCTTTTCCATGGAAATCTAACAACTGTGGACAAAAAGACGAAACTAGGACCAAATATGATCGGATGCATAAATTTTTTTAACTGTAATACTAGAAACGCATTTTGATAAATAAGATGCATTTAAGGAAAATCGATGTTTTTTTCTCAAAAATTAACATTACATCAAAAAAATCTATGGGGTTCCTGGGCACCCGCGGGAACCCTCTGGTTCCGTCCCAGTCTAATAACAACTATAGACAAAAAAAAACCTGTTTCATAATACCCCCATGTTTTAATGCAAGAGCGTCAATTCAAGGTCTTATAGGTGTCTAATATTTTTTCGTATCATTAAATCGAGTAAGAATATTTTCCTTTTTTCATACTTTCGTGTTTTTCTCCAAATAACGGTGGTGCCGTTATACCATTATATAGTTGCAACCTTTGCATATGAAGTATTTATCCTTCCAAGTACTAACGTGTTAGTTTTTGTTTACTAAAGAAAATAGAAAAAAGTCCAATTCTTTGTGTCTTTAAACGAATTAGATTAGTACCCGTCCATAGCAATGAAATTTTATTACGTCAAACATTTATTTTTGTAATATGATGTCATATATAGTAGAGTTTGTGGATGAATTAAAAAAAATGTTGGAAGTAATAAAAAAACAAAAAAGTCTTTTTTTTATCTTTATAGAAACTCATTTATTTTATAGAAACTCATTTAAAATGTTGTCAAAAATTGTCATGCATTTTAATGAAATTTTTGTTGGAAACATGGAAATTATTTTATTAATGCTAACATCATTGAATTTTCATGTGAGAATTTATTTTTTAGAGAAGTATTTTAAATATAAAACACTTCTTAATTTTAAGTTTTAAAGAAAACACATTCATACTTTATACTATAAACTGTATAGATATAAAATAGATTTTTTTATCATGTGAAACTCTTTTGTGGTTTAGTTTTGGAAAAAAAGCATAAAGATGTATCAATTTATGTATTTATTACACACAGCTTTACTTTTTTTTCTTATTGAATGACATAGCTCTTCATGAATTAATATAATAATTATACGACACAAGAAGTTTTAAAATTTTGATGATTTAATAAGAAATAATATCTGGTACACAATAAACTAAGTATGATACTTGAGAAAAACTTCAAAGACTAACTAATCGCTATTGAAAAATGTTTTACATAATTTGAAGTTCTCAAGTCAAATCATGTGAAACTGGTGGTCGGGTTCACTTAATGCACTTACCCCGGCTCCCCCGGTTTTTGTATTTACAGGTAGCTATTTAAAATACATTACTACTTTAAATCCACATCAAGTTACAACAAATCAAAATGCTATTGAAATATTTGTCATATTGAGTTCATATATACTATATTATCTACAAAAAGAAATGGAACTGGGCGTTGCTCCAGGTCTAAAGTCACATATATTTTTTTTTTTAGAACGGCAACTTTATTAAAAACCACTAGCAAGAAGCTAGAAAATTACAAGGAAATTAAATAAGGATGCTGAATCCAGCTATCCCAACGAAAAATACATTTACTTCTAGCACTACACCAGTTAAACGAGCGCAAAACTATATCATCGAAAAGAACATCTTTCCGAGGCTTTTTTGCAGCGAACAATAACTGGTTTCTGAAGATCCATATGCTCCACCACATAACATAAAAAACACCTTCTAACACTCCTTTAGAATTGGCTGACAACCGAATCGAGTTAAACCAAACGAACCAAGAGTGATATGAATCAAAAGGGATCCACGCTTGATTCCACCATCTACAAACTAACCGGGTGACGCCTACAGCCATGTCACATCGAAACAGAATGTGGTTCGAATCTTCCTGATCAGTGCAACCAATTGGGCAAGAAATCGGAGACACTAAAACGCCCCTATGAGCCAGATTTACACGCGTTGGCAAACGATCCAAGGAGACTTTCCAAGCAAAAATATTAATTTTGATCGGAATGGACCTAACCCACCTTGTAGGGGAATCTGATTTCGGAAGAAAAGTTTCGTCAAGAAGGTTACGGACATCTTTAACGCGAAAGACACCATCCCCGTTCATATCCCAAACCCATCTATCTTCAGAATTTGAAACAGAAACCGATCCAAGAATATCATTTAATTGCGCAAGTTGAGAAGCTTCCACTCCTCCTCTGACCATACGGCGAAAAGACGAAGCAACAGGAACTTTCAGCTTGATATCCACATAACAATCTTTATCAACTTCCAGCGCATACAGACGCGGAAACTTATGGCAGAAACAATCATCACCAATCCACAAATCTGTCCAAAATCTTGTGCACCTGCCATTTCCAATCTTTATTTTACAATGGGATAAAAAATCAATACCTTGATCTTTGAGCACTTTTACTTCTTTAACAATAGAACACCAATTAGAAGGATAGGTAGCCAAGAGATCCTTCCAATTCGAGCCGTGACAAGCATGAATAAATCGAGACCAAAGAGAATTCTCACGAGATATAAACCGCCACACCCACTTTAATAAAAGCGCCCTATTTAGAGCGTAAAAACTAGAAACGCCTAAACCTCCATGCTTCCTTGGCGCGAGCACCTTAGCCCATTTCACCCACGCTATCTTCCTATCATTATCCTTGCTACCATTGAAAAAATCCCTTCGAATAGCCTCCATTGAGCTCAAAACAGCCTTGGGAACCTTATATAGCGACATATTATAAATAGGAGTAGATCCAAGAACCGACTTAAGAAGAGTAAGCCGGCCCCCAATAGAAAGGGTCTTAAGCTTCCATTTAGATAATCTAGTCTTGAGCTTATTAATAGACTCATCCCATGCTTTTATCAAAGAATTATTCCCACCGACGTTAATACCTAAATATTTGAAGGGCATTTTCATAACCGAACAACCCAACGAATTAGCAGCCTCAAGAACTTGGGAAGAAGGAACACCCACTCCAAGCAGATTGCTTTTTCTAATGTTAATAGATAAACCGGACAACAAGGAAAAACAGTGAAGCGTGTGCATGATACCTCTAATATTAGTTTGAGACCATTCGCCAATAAAAACCGCGTCATCCGCATAAAATCTATCCTCACTCCGGTGAAAATTCCAGCATCTATAACACGCGAGAACGAAAGATGTAAGGATTCCATAATAAGAATGAATAAGTAAGGGGCCAAAGGATCCCCTTGCTTCAGCCCTCGATGAAACTGAAACTCCGACGTCGGACTTCCATTAACAAGAATAGATGCCATACTCGAAGAAAGGCAACCTTTAATCCACGACCGCCATTTGACACCAAACCCAAAAGAATGAAGAACATCCTCTATGTAATCCCAACGAATAGAATCATAAGCTTTCGCAAAGTCCACTTTAAACACCATCGCACTTTGTTTTTTGAAATGACACCGAGCAAGCAAATCATTTAGAATAAAAGGACCATCAAGGATTTGCCGATTAGGGAGAAAAGCCGACTGGACATCCGAGATCAGATCGGATATAACAAAAGAGAGCCGATTCTGAAGGATCTTCGTAATGACTTTATACACACTGCCAATTAGACTGATTGGTCGAAAGTCACTCACCAATTTCGGGTCTAAAGATTTCGGGATAAGGGCAATAAACGAGGAGTTACACCCAACCGAAAAGGAGTCATGATTAAAAAACCATTCAACAGCCAAGCAAAAATCGGTCCCCACAATATGCCAATATTTGCGGAAGAATTCAAAAGTGAAACCATCCGGCCCAGGAGATTTGTTTTCTCCACATCCCCAAACGGCATTACGAATTTCCTCTTTTGAAATTGGAATCTCTAACTCCGCCACCTGTTCGGATGAGAGACGATTAGGAAAAGAGAAGTTCAGCTTACCATGACAAATTCCGGGGTCTTGAAATCTGGCTGCAAAATGATCACGGAATTCTTTCTTCACCCGACTAGGCTCGTCCACCCAAACACCGTCAACCATAATGCCTTTGACCGTAAGATTTGCCCGCTTTCTATTTACTATACCGTGAAAAAACTTGGAGTTCTCGTCTCCCTCCACCGCCCACTGAATTTTAGCCTTTTGAATGTAATCCCGAGTATCAGCAGCCTTAGCATCAAGAAGAAGGTTCATATAATTCGTACGGGCTAGAAGAATATCATCATTAACACCACCTTTATCCAAAATAGAATCGATATCAGATAACTTATCTTTCAAATCCTTGACACATCCCCCTCGTTTCTTCTTCTGATCTACAACGAACACACGAATTTGTTTCTTCAAAATTTGTAACTTTTTTTTAAAACGGATCATATCATTACTGTCATTAAGGCTGGTCGAATTCCAAACGTGTGACACCATCTGATCAAAACCCTGAAAAGAGAACCAAGAGTGATATAGGCGGAACGGGGTAGCTCCAAAATCAGTAATTACCTCACGGAGCAAGATAGGACGATGATCCGAGAGATGCCGATCTAAACACACCGCCGAAATATGAGGGAATGAAGAAATTAACCCATCCGTCACTAGGAAACGGTCCAATTTACTCATCTTTGAAGCCGAAGGATGTGACCAAGTGAAAGAAAACCCCTCTAATTGGAGGTCAACTAAACCCGCATTAGAGATAAAGTTATTGAACACACGTGCACCGTGCGCATTGAATGTAGATCCCCAACGCTCCTCCTTCCTCCTAACTTCATTAAAGTCTCCCATAATAATGCTCTCGCCGTTCCAACGATTTACAAGTAATTCTAAATAAGACCACAAAGCACGTTTATAAGAATCAGCTTGAGGGGCGTAAACAGAAATAATCATAACCTTCATCTTAGTAGGAATCCACGTCCCGAACACAGCAATGAAATTATCCGAAATAGTATGATGCTCTTTACACAACACATTATTATCCCATGCACACAAAATACCTTCTGAATTACCAAGCGCCTCACTATAAATGAATTCAAAGTTAGAATTTCCCCATAAAAATTTAACATCCATATTATTAATGTTTTCCGTCTTAGTCTCCTGAAGAGAAAGAAAAGAGACTTTATGCTTAATGTTTAACTCCCTAATCCAATCCTTTTTGGCCTTGGACCCTAGGCCTTGAATATTTAAAGATAAACAATTCATCGGAAAACCTTATTATCTCCTTGTGAACCAATAATTTTCTCCATATCTTTATTGCATCCTTCCATCGAAAAGCCCATAGTTTGTCCAACCGTAATCATCTCTTCTAATAACTCCAAGATGGAACCACCCTCTCTATTCTTGACAACATTCTGATAACCCTCCGCATGAAGTTCTTCATTTATTTTTTGCGAACTCTCCATAATTCGAGAACTACAACCTGAAGATTTACATGGGGAATGAACAGTATCCATATTCAAGTGCTGCTCGTCTTCTTTAGGCGATTCAATATTAGGAGTGAATCCAGGAGGAAATGGAATACTTGTATCCGAAACAATTGTTTCTGCTACCTTTTTTTTCTTGTTTAGTATATCATATATCTTAAAAGGATCTTCTGAATTCCCCTTTGCACCAGAATTAATGACATATTCATTAGACGTCCCCTCTTTCTCCTTGTTATCTCCAAAATGAGTGTCCGAAACAACTTCATCATCACTTTCCTCTTCCAAATTAACTTGTTCACTAGATTCAAACTGATTAATTCCTTTATCCTTGGCCGACTCATCATCAGAACTATAAGCCGTCTCTAAAACATCAGAGAAAGAAGGAGACCAAGTGAATAATTCTTTAGCACAAACAACAAAAAGCTTTCCTTTAACTATAATCTTAAATTTCTCAAGTATATTTTCTTCCTGTTTGGTCTTGATACATATGCGTTTGCGGGCGAAAAAAATCATCTTTACCTTCTTCCAAGTCTAAGACCTCACCCCATTTAGCTCCTATTTTGAGAAAAGTATTTCGAGTCCAAGCATGAAGAGGGATCCCTTCAATATCAATCCAAACTATCCTTTCACGAGAAACGAAGTCAGATTGGGCATTCGACAAGCACTTAAACCACGAAGCCACACCAATATGCTTTAATAAATTGTCTTTAGCAGTGGAAGAAGGTAATTCTATTAGGACCCACAACCCCCTAAGATAAGCAATCTTCACATTTGAAAACCCCTCATTAGACAATAATATATGCAATTTGTTAATTGAGGAAAATTGCTTAATCTCCCCCATAACATGAGTCCCAAGATCACGTGTCACAACACAAGTATCATCCAACACCAATGCTGGTGAAACAGAAAAAGGGGGATTCGAAACACCTTTTACAACCGAGATATACGAAGGCGTTGCATTTGAAGGCCTGAAATTAGGTAATACCCACGGATTTTGAGCAGACTTAGGGGGTACCCGTGAATTTTGAACATGAGGCCGATCAAAACGAACCACATTAGCATGAAGATGCCATCGACCTATCCATAAAGTACAAAGGTTTCCAATAAGCCTATCAACGTTTTGCACCTTAATAAACTGAGCAAAAGCAAATCGTTTCCCCACTTTAGAACGGCGATTAGGAATAAAAACATCCACCACAGATCCATAAGCTTGACACAATTTCCACAAGTCCGAAGAGGTGGTATGATCCGGAAAATTTGTGATGAAAATGGATTTCGAGATGGATCGAACATGATCTTCATTGCTTCGGTTCCTTCCAGCCATGAATACAGAACCAATACAATATTTTGGATTGAATGAAGATCTAAAGAAAAGGTGAATCCCTAATAAATCAATTAACTAAACAACCAATTGAAAATCGTCGAATCAAATAATTCCAACAAATTCCGGAAAAATCGAGATGGATCAATAAGAAAGGAGATCTGATTGGGATTCAAACACAATCGATGTTTCTTGATTGGAGTCTTTTGATTAATTAATTAAAACGAAACAAGTCAAACGATAAGAAAAAAAATTTTTCATTATAAATATGATATGGGAGTTATGACAGCTTATTGTTCTGTGGCTACAAATGCTGGGTAGCAATGTATAAGCTGTTTGGGAACGTGTTTGCTAAGTTAACAGATTTACTTTTTTTTAGCAAAATGGAAGAAAAATGAATGGTGTTTAGCATAATCTGAGACTTGTTATCACTTGGTTAAGTTTGCCTAAACCATTACAATTAACACAAACATGTGTTTATCCTTCCTAGTTCCATACGCCCTGATCGTCACATTCGATCTCCTCATGAACCAAAAGATTTGCTTGCTTAAGCCTCTCCATCAATGAGTTTACCTATCATTGATTTGCATGTTCCTGCACCAAGAAATAGATATGAATAAGTAAAAAAATTGACATTGTGACCTCAATGTTTAAAGGATTACTTACATATCTTTCGGGAAGTATCTATTTCATTTCTAGTTTTTATTTATGCGTGGTTGCCGACCATTCTTTGATAATATTAGATAGATTTTATATAAGGCAAAGGATAATAAACTGGGCGGTTTGTACATACTCCATATCACTATGTATGCATTTTGATCAACTTCAAACACATAGTAAAACTGGAACGTGTGTTAACTTTTATCTAGCCATTGTGAGCAACTTATCTCAAAGTTACTATACTCGTGTTCATCCTCCCTGTAATATTTGCATGTGAGAGTCAAAGAGGAGATGAAAATATATTTGTGAATGGGTCAATTGAGTGCATCTTATCTCCAACAGGTCAAGTTAAATTCATTAGCTAAAAGGGGAAGGGGCGAATGACATAAAGATTTGTAACAATATCAATTTCAAAGGATACCTAAGAATTTAAAAATATGGGAAATTGTACTCACAGGCCAACGCGTCCCGTTTTGACCCACACTAAAAACAACATAGTTCAACCCCAACATGTTTTGACCCATTCGCCGGCCCATTGATATTTCTACCACTACTTATACAAACCAATTAGTTCATGGATTTAACTTAACCTGGATAAGATGTGCTTCCCCTCGTTCACCATCTCTTTTCGTTTGCTTGCTTGCAAAAAAACGTTAAAACATCAAATTAGCCTAAGGTTGGTTAGCTCATCAAAAAATGGGAGTACATGAGTTTGGGATTATCAGGTGCATTGCCATTTTAAATTACACTATTGACATTGACCAAGCTTTTGACACCGGTTTTTTAATGCGTGATTCAATCATTATAGTAATTAATTGATACTTCCAACAATTAAGTGATAAGAGACGATATAAACGTTATTTTGATGGTTCATGATAGATTAGTAGTTTTCTTTCCCAATAAAGTCTCATAATACCGGTCTCTTCGCCATTTCTTATCATAAGTTTGTCTCGCTATAACCTACTTATTAAAGCACCACTTTATTTAACCAAGAAAAAAAATGCTCTAAATGCTTTTGTATCAATAAATTATAGTACACTAAGATCAACCAAGAGGTGAAATTATATCAAGAAATTATTGTATCTTCTCGAATGATTTAACTAAATCACTTTTGTTTGAAATGATAATGGGTCAAATGCATGAAGTCGCCAAATTGTATTCTAACTCAGAAACCTCCACACTGCACTAATGTATAGAATTTACATAATTCTTCTTTTTTGTTTTTTTTGTGTAAAATTATTTTGGCATCAATCTTTTAAACACATTTAGTTATTTTATATAAAAAGACCAAAAAAAGTGTTGACATACTTACTTGACCGATCGTCAGCATCAACGCGGCTCATTATAGTGGTTAGTCTTTTCCATATTCTATTCTGAGTTGTTATATTCATCACAAAAATGACGAACATCCCCTATTGAAATTCAATTAGTTTCGATGCCTTAACTTTTTAAGATGTACTATCGTCTTCATTACTTTTAACCAATGAAATTTTTTAGCATATGGAGCTCTATACATGATCTCCATGGAAGAAGCAAGATCAGCAAGTGTTTCTTCTAGCAAAGTATAAACAAAAGAGGCAAAATAGTGCTCTTCAGACTCCAAAGTTAGAGGTAGGTTCTCTACCTACAAAATGATGCATCAATGTCGTTACTTACATATAGTGAAGGATATTTAAAAGAATCATCGAACCAATAATGAGACTAAAAACAAATTTAAGTTAAGAACTGTTTTGTAGATCATGAGAACGTCCATTTCGCTCCATTGTTAGGGTGTTTGGGTCATTTCTTATTCAGCTTGTTTTGAGATATGCAGATGGCGTTTGTGTTTCTTATCGTAAAATGTAATCGACTTTATATCCCTAATTACATTAACAGAGCAGTTTCCGTCGCACGCGCGCGCGTCTCTCTCTTCAAAACCTGCCAAAGTGTTGTGTGGGTCAATCTAAACCACTTAACCCAACAACGGGACGCACGCCAGTATGACCAAACACAAATTTATTGAACTTATTTTTTCTTTACAAATTTGATAAATGAGTTTTACCTTGGGTTGACCTTCAACAACTTGTGTTCTAATTTGACTGTCTCCACGAGTACGCCTTATTAGTTTCCTGCGATACGTAGTATATCATTATTATATATATATATATTTATATATAATATCTATATATTATATATATTATATATATATATTATATCAGTAGCAAAAATGTGGAAAGATTCATTGATTATTAAAGATATCTTAACTATAACACAATGACAAAGGCAATGATAGCCACCAAGATAACAAAGAAACATTTATGTTGAAAGTCGCTTGAAAATAAGTGACTGAAACTGAAATATACCTTCTTTATGCAAATGTCAAAAGCAACGAATATTTATATTATTAATTCACACCAATTTCACATCTCATTTAAACACTAGAAAATCCGCTAATTCTTTAATCAGTCCAACCGTTGAGGACTGAGGACAGTAGTCCATGTGATGATGCCTGTCTGGGTTATACTTGTTGTGTGAGGACTTACCTTCATAATTACAGCCAAGTGGACAAAAATTCCAACAATTATATTCTTAATTGCAATTTCGATTAACTGAGCTTTCGTAAAAGTAAGAAATGCACAACTGATTGAAGCGGCTTTTGCTATCCAACTCGAGGATATTCTACGATTAGATCATGCCTAAATACTCATATGTTCTGTTCACATAATTATTGTAATCGACTTTATATTCCTAATTGCGTTAACAGACCCTGTTTCTGGCCTGTTTAAAGTTCACTAAACTTACCAAAGTGTTGTGTGAGCCAATCTAAACCCACTTAACCCAACAGCGGGATGCCAGTACGACCAAACACACAAATTTATGAACTATTTTTTCTTTACAAAATTGATAATGAGATTACATGTGGGTTGACTTCAACAACTTGCTGTCCTCATTTGACTGTCTCCACCGAGTACGCCTTATTAGTTTCCTGCGATATATATACATCAGTAGCCAAAGTAAAAGATGTAACAAAACATTTTACGCCCTATCGTCCAAATTCGATGTAGGATTTTCATACCGTGCTGACTGAGTTTTGGATTTGCAGTGAGTGAAGCAAGTGTTCGTGTACATTCCTGGAGATGTAAGGAAACGGCCAAACGGGTGAAAGCGTTCCTAGAAATTCTAACCGAGATTTTGTAGCACAAAAGGTAAAACAAAGCTTTCTGACATTCAAATTGAGAGAGCCTAGCAAGGCTAGCTTGATCACATATCAAGCAACAATTTAAAGTTCAGATGCTCAATTGGTACCTTTCAATATTTTAACTTGTCTTGTCGAGCATTGATTAAAATCATTCTTGCAGGCGGTGGTTACGCACATTAAGCAGATGGCCCAACCTGCATACGACAATAGTTTATGATCATCCGAATAAGTGTATACTCTTATTCTAATGCATTTTTAGTATCAATCAAAAATCTAAAAAGCATAATTACTGATCTTTTAGTCACATTTGACCAAACCAAACAACATTTTTCGGCTTAGTTCCAGTTTTCTAGTAGTCCACTAAGTAGTATTACGCAACAAAAGTTCAATATTTTAAGCTAATTTCATACATGTATTCTAAATACAGATAAATATAGATCCTAGCTGAGGCTCCTAGCAAGAAACTGCTTTGTGTCTCTATGTAAAAAATAAAAACAGACCAACCTCGTTTGCTTTTCTGTCTTAAACGTTAGTATCCATGCGTACTGCAGAGTCGGATTCAATCCATCATTTTCATCCTCGGTATCGGAAAAAAAATCTGCAAAATCATAGGCGTATTGGTCGACTTGGTGATACTAATTTATAATACAGTAAGAAGTAGTACTTATAGCGTTGATGTTGGCAACCATTTGAGCAAAAGTGAAAGAGTGTTGTTGTTTGGTTTTTCTAGAGTAGGACTATTCTAGATGAACATGTACTAAAGCATTGTTTCAATTTTTCCATACATTATTTCGATTTATTTAGTCAAACCAAATAGTGTTTTCTAACATTTACAGATGTATGATAAACATTCTTTTTATGTTGGTCGGTTGTACATGTACTTTCAATAAGTAAGTACGTCAAGCACACATACCAGACAATTTAGGTTTTCCATAACCCACAATCTTCTTTTGTCCCTTTTTCCCTCCTTTGGAGATATTCTGCTTGAAGACTCCATACCTGTACCTTCAACCGTACCCCAAGCAGACAAATTTAATGATGCCATCATGTCTAATCACGATCATAATCAAAAGCATCTTATACCCTGTTCATGTACAAAAAAATCAACAAAAATTCATTTTAATTAAGCCAGTCCAATACTGATAACATGTAAGTATTCTAGTAGTAAAAGATTATACCCTCGTACATGTAAAAAAAACAACAACAAATTCATTTTTATTTAAGCCATCTCAATAAGATACTTGACGTATCCATATTTGTAAATATTGTTGTAATGTTTTGAATAACCCAAGTTATCATTGCATAAAAAGGAAAACAGTGTACTTAGGTAAATTGCACTACGCGACTAATAAATTAGTTGGACTAATAAAATTAGTTGAATAAATTATCGTAATCAAGTAAACAAAATTTTCGCTAATGTGGCATCTTTATTACGGACTTGGTTTAGCCAATTTATTTAGTGCTGCTGCAATATTCATTTAATACTGACACTTTTTGAAAAAACATGGCATAAGTGTGAAGTAAGTCTACGGAACTACATAATCAGACAGACCACACCATACATGCCTCCAACTATGTATTGTCATCCTTTGTTTGGTTCTATAATAGTGCATGGCGGCACATGGGGGAACTCGGAAGAGATTTCGCATAGGTCACATATTGCGGCTGTTAAATTGCATCGTCGAATATAAATTTACGTTCGAATAGATTACATAATATTCACATTATATACTTAAGAATAGCAATAAAATGACATTGTCCTGATTTGTACATCGTAAATGTTTTAAAATTAAGATGACAAAATTAAAAGACTAACCAAGAAATTCTTCATGACAATTCAAACAACATAAGAATATTAAACTCTGTACTCAATTATGTTTGAGCCATGTCTTTCAAAAGTAGTGATGTGAATGACGCCAAGAGAAGCCATTGAATCCCTGGCATGTCATATACATTCCTGCATATAAATCTCGGTTTGTAATTAAAAAATATCATAATTCATTAATTATTGGAATTATATGTGTTACATGTAGTTATGTAATTTATAATTAAAACATCAACCATTATATATAAAAGCAATAGTTGACCTATTTAACTCGACCTTTAAAATTACATTGTCTGCCATAATTATAACACAGATCACGAAAACATGAGAAGAGACATGTTAAATGACCAAGTAATATCTACATTTTTCTTTGCCCATGACAGCAAGGATTAAGAAACACATAAGGTGCACTTGTAACATACATTAGTGGGCTAGGTAGGATCGGGGTTAAAACTAAACCGCGAGAAAGCAAAACAAATCAAATGAAATACTGAAACATAGTTAACCAGGTCGGGGGTTCGGTTTAGTTATTTAAAACCCAATCTAATCTGGAGTTCAAAACTTTCTTCTAAAATTTTTCTTGCACATCAAACGTATTACCTTTATTCTTTAAGTGTTTGAACTCGCTCATTTCATAAGCTCGCTTTTTACGGTTATTAAATAGCTTTTCAAATTTAGCTTGTGTACTTATTCAAAGGCAAAAGCTCAACCTAACCTCATAAAAAAAATCAACCAATAATTTAATACCTATAAACACAACAATTAAATCTTATTATACTTGACATCTTTATATGTAGCTTCGGGAGGAGAAGGAGTGACAGTACTCTTCAAGATCTGTTTTGAAAGCTTCAACTAGCTAATACCTAAAATATACGAAATAAAAACTAAAATAATTACAATGATTGTTTTGATTCAGAAATGAAAATAGGTAATTATTTATTTCTTAAAATCCAATATTGCTTAAAGCCTTAAACCCATAATCAATAAGAGCTGAATTCAAAAACAATAATAAAAAATTTTTCTTTTTCTTCGGTTAAGGAAACTACATCACTCACCAAAAAACATTGAATCTTCTCCATCTTTTTTGTCATCTCATCTTCTTGACTGTTTCCAAAAGTCAGCATACCTAAAATCCAGAAAAGTATCTTCATCAAGAATAACAAAAATTTAAAAAAAATGAATAGTTACACCTTATTGATTAAAGAAACTTGTAACACCTCTTGTAGCATCGGCCGCTCATTTAGGGTTATTGATTTTGGTGTAAGTTGTAGGAATGATTTTGTGTGTGTGTGTTTTTTGGGATATCAATATTAACATCTGATGGTTTAAACCGTGTATGAGTGTGTGTGTGTGTGTGTGTGTTTTTCCTTGTTATTGTTGGAGAAGAACACGTATGTAGGTACGTGTCCCCAATTTAATGGGGCGGTGGATGCTTCGGGAAGGAAGAAGACGGAAGTGGGGAAGAGACTTTAATTAATTTTATTCGGGTTGGGTTTCAACCGGTTTGCGGGTTTCAGGCGGAAGCGGTGGTTTCAGGCAGCATTAGCGGTTTCCGGCAGGTCGACCCACCACTGCATTAAATACATTTGGGTGACCCGGTACCGGGTTTTAATAAAGTTAATAATAGTGCAATATTTAGTGCATATATTAAAGCAAATAAATTTTAATGAAAGCATATTCTTAAAAGATATATTTTTAATATTAAAATAATGTAAAATTTTAGTTACTGCATTACTCTTAGGAGGTGTTTACTTTTTTCAGTGAGGAGGGAATGTGGGCCTAAAGTCTTAGTCTCTCTTAATTAGGGACCTATTAAAACTACCCTCTCTACTAGAAGAGTACTAGAAGAGGCTAATTAAGTGTCTTATGTCTAGCCACTTAACGTCGCGTTCCTAAGTTTTAATTTTGAAAGAAGAGGAAATAAGTGGGAAGAAAACAAAATAAATTAGTTTTATACATTTTTTTAAGAGAGAAGAGAAAAGAAGATGAGAGTAAATTTAGCTAAACTTCTTTTAAAAACTTTCTTCCCAAAAGTGGGATGATTTGGAGAGAAGTTATATTAGGAAGTTTTTAATAAATATACTCCCTTCGTCCCAAAATTATTGTCCATCGACAAAAAACACACAGTTTAAAAAAATGCATTTATGACTGCTTTCTCTTTCTTACTTTTTGACAGAATGACAGTTTTACCCTTAACTAATTAATTAAAGTCTTCTTTCAAGTTTGTAAAAATAATTTCAAACAAGAGTAATATAATAAACTTGATTAAACTTCCCTATCTATTTTTAGTAGTGGACAATTAAATTAGGACATCACAAAAAGAAAACGTGGACAATAAAAATAGAACGGAGGAAGTAATTACTTAAATGGCCTTATAAAAAATAAAACTTTTATATATAATTAAGGGTATAATCGTAAAATCATCACTTATCACTTCTTTTATCTCTTAACTCGAGAACATGGTACAAAAAATTAAGTTTCAGTCCTCTCTTTTTCTTTTCTACTCATTTTTAACTCTTCTCTTCTCTTCTCGCTAAGAAGAAAATAAACACCCTCGCCCACACAAGATTGAGGTCAAAGTGAACAACCCAAATCGTGCTACATGCTTTAAAAAACCATTACTCGCAAAATGATAAATAATCGTCATTATATGAAGTCACACAGTACATTTCTAATTTGATTCCTCAACAATCTGACAACATCTCTTTACAGTTTAAACTTCATTTTCTTCTCTTATGAATATCTATAAAAAATAAAACAAGAAGGAAAGCGCAATTTTTATTCAAGTAATCTCAAACATAAGTCTAACATAGTGAGATGATTTTTTGTATATTTGATAATTACATTACATGTTTGTTTATCGACAGGGTGTACAACTTTTTTTATATCAAAAGTACAACTTTTATCCTATCAAAGGTACCATATATAAAGTATGTATAACTTTATTTTTAACTTAAAAAACTTAATAATAAAATAAATAATGTGTTATATCAAATCTTGATTAAAAACGTTCATCACTAAATTAATAGTTTAAATATTAAATAATTCTTAAACTTTTATTACTTCCGTTTTAAAATTATTGTTCATTTTTCCTTTTTGCTTTTTTTTAAATAATTGTCCACTTCTAAAAATAATAGTTGGATTTGTTTAAATTTATCATATTACCTTTAGTTTAAATTGATATTTACACACATAAAATAAAACACTAATTAATTGTCAAATAGTAAAACTGTCTTTTTTTTGTTTTCGTAGAAATCAAAACAGTAATTAATGCGTTTTTTTTAAACCGTATATTTCTTGTCTGTTGACAATAATTTTGAGACGGAGAGAGTATCATTTTTCATCAATTTTCGTTTCTTACTTATAGACTTTTTTCTCGTAGTGAATACAAATTGAACCCGTAAGTTTTGCATCATGGATCACACCAAAACTACAATTCACAAGTTTAATTATTTGATGTTATACACCATCGCTTTACGCGAGTATTCATTTTTTCTAAAATATATACTTTTGTAATTTAGCCCCTAGCAATAAGATCTGTCGTGCAATATCTAGAAAATCACTGTTTGCTCTATTAGAAGCCAAAGTGTGTGTGGGTTTAGTGTTTTAAGATTTCCTGTCATGTAACCTCTATATATTATGTCTCAATAAACTTTATAACCTACGAGGTTTTCTTATTCTAACATGCTCCATCGATGATTAACTTGTGGCTCCGCCCAGCCCAAAAAAAGTCTCATTTCGTTATAAAACTTAATAATATTACTGGCTCATAGTGACAAACTAAAATGGAAATGAATTAATTGCTGACAATGATATATTACCAAAGTGCTCTGCATGTAAGTTTATGGCCTGTGGGTCTTTTGCAGCATTTGAAAATATGCTACGCAGAATTCACCATGTTCTTTGTTCACACATAAGCCAAAACTCCAATAATCAAATTTGTGACCACATAAAAAGTTACTACTACTAACACTTGGAACTCCCATCCTTTTCCACAGCAAGAATGACTAAAGCCAGAATAATGTGCAAAATTTAATGTTAAAAGTTTAAGTCTTTAGAAGTGAGTTGCTTTGAATTGAGTCATTCTAGCTCTAGTAAATGTTGACTGAAAAATACCATAGTACCTAAAAGCAAAAATGTACAACCACCTGTTCTACATTACTCCTTTATTAACGGCTTTGGACTTCATTAAGTCAATTTAGACAACAAAAATTTACTATATCAGAGTTCTTTGTACCAAGTGCAGGTTGAACTTGAATATGAAAAGAATCTCGATCCGGTAGACACGGTTCCTATAACAATCGACATATTCACGTCTCAAAAACTATGCTACTAGTAATAAGCTACCAAAATTAATTTATTAATTAATTGGTTCTGGAAAATTCGTAGTGGCGGCCTCAGCTTGGCCCTTACAAAAGATATGAGTCGGGATCTGAGCTTTCAACCTTCACATTAGAGCTGCGAGTACTCGATCATTAAGCTAGAAACTTAGTGGCTAACTGATTGATTGTAAATATAAAATAAAGAACATATTTTTATTCATTTGACTGAATGTAATTATTCCATTTTAAGCCAATGTTTTATGTCTATAGTCTTGTAAATCCTCCATTGGAAAATAAATTAGGAACTCCTTTCTCGACCCTTTGCCTTAGGATTAGTCAGTTCTATTCTTTGATGGGGGCAGGGAAGGGAACATTATTATAGGATAATAAGTTGTTATCATAACCTGCAAGAATCAAACCTAAGATATGTATCGCCTTAAACAAAAAACAAAAAAACAAAAAAAAAACATTCTAATATCTCGTAGTACTATATTAAACACAAGATCCAAAAGATGGTGGAAGGCAAACATCAACAACCCCACACCCTTTGATTATTACTGTCAAAGGTACACAATTATTCTGAAGGTGCAGCTCTATAATGGAAGTTCTGCACCAAGATCCTGATACTCATAATTTCACATCAGCCCTTTCAAAAGAATCACAAAAGTTTGACCAAAAAATCAACCTGATGCCAGCTATTAAAATGTATCCCACTTACAATACAACATGCAGAATGTACAATACTAGCCATGTATGCAACCAAACTTACTAGCTAAAACTAAAACTTTTCAAATAAATAAGTAAAACCACTCTTAGTAAATCCTTAATGCAAACTAAGTAGTAAAGATTCCACACTTAAATGTATAATGTATTAGAAAGTAGAAAATGTGTGGAAGAGTGTTTGATGATCAGCACAACACATTTCAAACATTTTCGACTAGACTCATTTTGACAATCTATCCAACCCGATTGATCTTTACTTTTATGCCTTTAGCTGGTTGACCGTGTCGACACCAAATACTGAAATACTAATGGTCTAACTAGACATAATAGTATAAGCGCAAACAAAGATACAAAATCTCATTTATGTTTCCTAGAGAAAATCGTAGTTGATTGAAATCAAAATCGTTAACAAAATAACCCCCAAAAAAAAGTATAGCAGCTAAGAATGAAATTTCCTGCTCAGGATAGTTTTTCTGCTTAAATAGTTACAATTTTAGGCTAAAATGGAACTTCTAGGTCTTTACAGCGTCAGCGTTGGATAGATAGCAATGTTCATGTGCAAAAGACTTGGCTGGTTCTAGTTACAACTTTGTTCCACAGCCTGCATGAAATAAGATCCTTTAAGCAAGTGTTATGAGATGGTGTTTGGATGTGGTTTTGCTATCAGGTTGTTACAATTTGGCTAATTCTAATAACTTTATACACTAGGAAGATAAAATTACCAAAAGGGCATTCATTATCTCATTTCTATATTCAAACCTTAGATCTGATAATATAGTATATATTTCCATATAAAGTTTCTAGTAAAAAATTCCTGAGATCTAACAGACAAAGTTTAAATGATATCTTTTTTTCTTCACTAGAATTATTGATAACAAAATATGTAGATGTCTTCAAAAAGGGATAGATAAATATGTCTTAATTTTCTATGAACAATTATTTTGTTGCAATAATTACTCATTAAAAGTGACTTTAAGTCACAGCTATCAGCAGAAACACCACTAAGCTAACTGTCCAATATCTAGCATTTTGAACACATACTTGTTGTGACAAGAACATTATACCGAAATTAAACCTAAGATACTCACCTAAACCAATGGCTTCAGAACTCTTCAGAATCCGGAGCCTTTTGCAGTTGCCGATAAACATCCTGCATGCATACATTAGCTTAAGATTGATTCATAATGGGCCAATAAATGTCAAAAATATGACCAAAAACAGAACGCATGGTGCTTACTCCCAAGGGACATCCCCGAGAAGCATCGAGTCACCGTCTTTGTCCAGATAACTAACAACATATTCTGAACCATTCAATAAGTTCTTCAGCTTCGTCTCACTCTGTGTATTCCCAGGAGCACCTTGAGATTTATGTTCACCTGAAACATAGCAACACCAGGCATAATTGACTGTCAAATTTTACGATACAACAAATTCTAGGTTAAATTTAAATTTATGATATAAAAACTAAATGATTCTAGGTTACATTTTCATTGAAAGGTAATACGTTTGCCTTCTCTAATATAAAGATTGTATATTTAGGAAATAGTAATAATAAGTAAAAAGGAATAGAATATGCATAAAACACTCTATAACCTATTATGAAACAGCCGAACATCTTCTCGAGTGCAGAAGTCAATCCCTGATAACCAAAATACACGCTCAAGTCAACTTTCCTCAGATACGCTGCACCATCCATACTGACTTTCACAAAAAGGGCACAGGTCACTGCTGCTTTCGGCCCAGAACCAATTGTGTTCTTCCTAAACATCGACTTTACAGGAGGCCAACCCACAACCTGTTCCCTGCCATATGCGAAAAAGGTTAATTCTTCTCTAAAATCAAGTTTTACTTGTGGTAAAATATTCGTTATTTTTTAGAGCTTACTTGGGAGTAAGGACAGTGCATCTGTAGTTTGCTGCATTTGAGTGGTTTTGTGTGGTGTCATTAGCAACAGAAGGGCTTTCTTGAATTGAAGAAGGGTCGAGCTTTGGTCGGAGCATTCCCTGCATGAACGATGGGTTCAATGTCAAAAAAAATTAATTTGAACTTGAGGTCAGTCATATTTAAATTCTTGCATACAAGTGCTTAGTGCTGGTATTGATTGTCGTAGCAAAATGTTGCAACACAAAATATTTAAGATTCAGAGGTTTAATGTCAAAACTTATGTGTAACAAACTTAACATTGTAATTTGGGTACAAAAAGAATTTACATAGTGGTGGAACTTGGAGTGTAACAAAAAGTCAAAATGTTATTTCAATTTACATTGAGTAATTAATTAAATAAAATGTTAAAGCTTGGAGCTTAACAAGTATTATTTGGAAGTCCATATGCTTTCTCAGCCGACGAAATTTGTACAGAGTTTTGTGATACTGTTAAAGTCTATAATACCTATTTTACTCAATTAAATGGAATGATTAAAGAAAAACAATGAAAATTTCAGACATATATAGAGGCATCAGGCATGTTATGTTTCAAGGTAACTACAGCAATGTAACAAAATGTACACCATCGATAAACAAACTTCTTTAGAAAAAAAATCAACGAGTAAGAAACAATGAAAGAAACACAAACCTCAGTATCAGAAAACCCTCTTTTGCTTCGGGTAACAACGGATTGAGGTGAGAACAAAGGAAAAAGAGGCTTCTCGTCGAGTTTTGGTGAGGTCAGTAAACTAAGTTCAGTGTTCCTCTCAGGTGAGTGTGATCCAGGAAGCCCGAGCCTGAGTTCAGTAGCCTTCAAATTCAAGCTGATATTAACATCTACTGAAGAAGGTGACATTGTGCAACTGCCTACGGAAGAACATTCGGATAATCCCAAGTAATTCCGCTCCCTAAGATCATACATACAATCTGTAGAAAGTGACGAAGAAGAAGTCAATAAGTTGACTGTGCTTTGACTTTCCTCTTCGCTCACGCCATCAACTGGTGGATGCATTGCGAATTTGTGATCAGTTATCAAGAAAGGATCTTTTCACCTGTTAAATATATTACAACAAAAAACTTGATTAATCAGATTGTTTCATTAAAGCATTTCATGAAGGTCAAGATGAAAATAACCTAGGCATACGGAGATCAATATATACATCTTTTAAGTCGGTCTTTTGCTATGCAAAATTTCTTATATAGGCGCTTATTCACTTTTTTTTTTTTTTTTGGAACGGCAATTTGTGGCTACATGGCCCCTAGCCCAGAAGGCGTAGCGAGCCCACACAACCAGGTTGGCGCTTATTCACTTTTTTTTTTTTTTTGGAACGGCAATTTGTGGCTACATGGCCCCTAGCCCAGAAGGCGTAGCGAGCCCACACAACCAGGTTGGCGCTTATTCACTTATCTTGTTATCAAAACACAACAAGCTAATCCATACTTAACAGCCAAAACCATAAACCCTTGACAAAAATAAAACCCAGAAATTATCGCCAAATATTACTAAAATTCAACAGATCTAGCAATAACACTACATTATGCAGACAAATAATATACTGCCCCAAGCCTGAGACTAAAGAGACTACTTCTAGAAAGACCTCCCGAAAGTGCATTACATTAAACTAAGTAACTAACTAAAACAATGAGTAAATATTTTTCATTAAATAAGCACCAATGATTTTACTTATACTGGCAAACCCACAAAGAAAAAAAAAACATACATATAACCAAATAATATGAAGAATTAAAAAAAAAAAGGCTGGAACTTTTTATATCTAAAGTTGAACTATTTTTTGAAACTTTATAAAAAAAAATGAAAAGATACCTAACGAAGCTTTTTCAAGAAGTGGGTATGACAGTTAACGGAGATACGAGAGTGGTGATGGTTGTGGTGGCGCGTGTAGTTCAGATTCGGAGTGAGAGTGGGGTAAGCTATCTCATTTGTTTTCTCTTTGTGTGGGGAGAAAGGAACATAAGGTTATTGGTTGTCTAATATGAGACACAATGCCGATACTTATATTTATATTGTGAAAAAACCGCGTCTTTTTTTATTTTTTGATAAGGACTGATATTTCATTAGCCAAATAATAAGGTTACATCATGTTGTACAGATGCCTCAACTGAACGTGGTACACATCCATCATACAAATCATCTACATTATCATTTAATGCTATTCTGGCCAATGAGCAACTTTGTTCCCTTCACGCCGCACGAAAGACCAAGAACACGAATCAAACAAGAGGCATAGATGTCGAATGTGAAGAAATAAAGCTCTAATGTGATACAACACTTTGTTTTCTTTGAAGGCGTCAACAAGTATAGCCGAATATGTTTCTAGAACAACCCTTGCAAAGCCCTTAGCTTGAGCCATTTGAATAGCCCAAAGAATCGCTTTTGCCTCGGCTTCAACAACCGAGGTCGCAAATGCCACCCGTCTACTTCCCGCTACCAATACTGATCCGTTGTGGCATCTCATGACAAAGCCAACGCCTGATACACCATCGTTTCCTAGTACACTAGCATCACAGTTGATTTTTATCACTCCATAAGTTGGGGCAAACCATGCTCGCAAGGGTGCATGACAGGGATGTGTAAGTGCTTCGGTTGGGTGATTGACTCGGGAAAATTTTTGCAGCATCCCATAAGCAGATTATTTCACTTTATTCTTTTCAATATCTCCTTGTCCGTGAGCTTTGGAGTTTCTTGCACACCATATCCTCCACATTACCATCAACATCAGCTCAAACTTTTCATTTTTACTCTCCTTTGTAGCACCTAGCATTTCTTCAATTGATGTATCTACTACTTGGTTAGTAAAATCATTTAACTCTATGGCAGCCCATATATCTCGAACCCAATCACAAAGGAATAATGCATGTCTAATGTCTTCATAGGAGCCGAACAATGAACACAATTAAGGGAATTAGGTACTAGACCTCTAGTAACAAGATTGCTTATAGTGGGGACTAGATTCATGCAAGCTCTCCATACAAAGATCTTTACCTTACTAGGAAAATTTGCCAACCAGACAGCCTTCAAATATTTTCGTTCATGCTGTGATTCTTGGAGGCAATCTATGCTTTGAGTTGTGATCCAATAAGCAGATTAAAAAATTATCTATGAATTAATAATAATAATAATAATAATAATAATAAGGGGGAAGTGAATATGAGGCTGTATTGCATCTAAGCTTACATGTAAAACCTTCGAAAATAACGTCATTTTAACAAGAAAAGGATTTGTTGATTTCAAGAGTTTGACACGTTGGTCGCTAAAAGTTTTAGTTTACATCTTTTCCAGACATTATGATGGGTTCGGGCGCATTAGTGTCGATAATTGGATAAATATTATTGGATTATTCATGCGTATGAGAACATAGTAATAGAGAAGGTAATAGCCGAAATATGGGGTTGTCTTGTTGGACATGATTCTTTTATATGATAAAATAATTATATCATTTCAGAGTTTTGTATGAGATTTGATTTTATAAAAGAAAAAAAATGAACCAATTAGAACGCTTGATTTTGACACGTAAGCAAAATTATGCGATCTAATTGGTTAAAAAAAGTTAAAATTTTAATAGAGAAATTTGAGAGAGAGAAAAAATTACATAATAATATACGTGTCAAATTTGTGAAAAACAAAATTTTTAAAAAAGAAGAGGGAATTTATAAAGCTTTAGTGGTTAATTTTAAATAAATCATATAGAGTTAAGTGAAACTTATAATTTTTTATAATTTTAATAACTTTAATAAATAAATAAATACCCCTTTCGACTTTATACCTTCTAAACTTTCTACTTTAAAAATACAACATATATAAAATCTATTCAAAGTTTATATAAAAATATAAAAAAAACATATTAAACTCGCATATTCTGTACAACATGATATTAATAGATAAATTTGAACAACAGCATCAACATCAACATCAACATCAACATTAACACTCATGTGAGTTAAACAAAGTTAAATCTTTCATCCAACAAAATCTTTACAAAATATTAATCAATGTTTTTAAAAACGGTTTTTAATTGACCGGGTTGAGCCATTGGGTCACGGTTCAACCGGGTTTTTGGTCAAAGTTCGGCTTCCAATCACCCTACCGGTTCACGATTCAACCGACCGGGTCAACCCGGGTTTTAAAACATTTATATTATTACATAATAAATTTTTTTATGTAAATCCACATGCATAGTTATTAGTTGTACTAATATCACAATTACAAAACATTAAACACGAGACATATGTCCGTATATTAAACAAAAGATTTTAAATAAATTTGATTAATGTGTAAACCCCGTGCGTGCACAGGACTTATACCTAGTATATTAGTCGGTGTAAATGTATTTTTATTCTTAAGTCAAAGATATACACTCTCTCTAATTTAATAGATTGATACTTCAATTTACAAAATCTTTGTCTTATGGCTTATTAACTTTACTACAGCCGAATTACAAGTGTTTAAATAGAGGTGGCAAACAAGTCAGGTCGGGTCAGTTTGGGTCATAGGTTATAGGTCGAACGAGTTATTAGTTAAATGAGTCATAGTTTAATAGTGGGTCATCAGTCAAACAAGTTTGATCGGATTAACTCATGACATTTTTTTCTCAAGAACCTTTTATTTTTTTCTTTTTATTAAAAAACTAAATTAACATAATATACAAAATATTACTCTTATATACAATAGTGCAGCAAACGACAGTGTTTTATGGGTGCCAAAAAGAGGTCGTTTTGGTCTTGGTTCGGGTCAGATGTGAGTGGGAGTGCCGGTGTGCATGGGTTGGGACAAATGGTGGCGTTTCAGGGTGAAACAACAGTCTGGTAAACCACACGACGTCGTTTTGGTAGTGGTTAGAGTGAGTCACGTTTATACCTAGTTGAATCCGACACGTACACATAACCAGACACACATGCAAGAAATCAACCACATAGACCAGAAAAAGTGATTGAACTATGCCGACGAATTTCAGGTGAAGATTCTTTGTTGGGTGTAAGTTTTAGCTTTTAATTTGTTAGTCTGATTTGGTTAACGGTTTTCTAATTTCGTTTAAATGTGGATTTGTTTTAGGGGTTTGATTCAAATGGCGATTGGTATGTCCGATTGTCGTCGACATTTCGAGGTGTTAAGGTTTGTGTTGTTTGTTGACTTTTTAGATTTAGTGGTTGCATGTTGTAACCTCGGGTTTTAAAAAAATAGTTCTTAGTTATTTGTGTGTTAAAATGATATAAGGATGTTGGTAGTGATTAGTATTTGTAATTAGGGAGTTTTATGTGTTTAGCTTTATGTGATTATGATATACGAATGTGTGTGGGAATTGGGATTAGTGATAAAGTTGTGTTGGCATGAATGTGAGATGGTTTGTTTTTGAAATTTTGATACAAATATGTTTCGAAAGTTAGATCAGTCATATGGCTGGATTAGTAATGAACGTGATGTATTATTTTCATCTATTGTTGATTTGTTTAAAGAAAGTTTCTGTTTTCTGGTTGATTAAATGGTTTGTAGAGTCATGTTAAGGCGGATTTGTATTTGTATTTGTATTTTCATGTAGGTGAACATGATAAGAATTTGGGTGGTGGAAAAACCAAAATTGTTGTGGCATAGTAAGAAAGCGGTGTTTAATAACTTAACCATAGGTAATGTGACCGTTATATGTGTTGTCATTTGTATATTATCTTTTAATGTCTTAAACAAAAATTTCTTTGGTTATGTGGTTGGACAGTATGTTTTGCAGGAAACAATGTGAAGTAAGTGACTTCGTAGGTCTTCAGAATAAGTATTTTGGTTGCTCCGTATTTTTATATTCATGATCTTGTCGTCTCTGTGTAGAACATGAACGCGACGAAGCTTTCCAGTAAATGGCACATATTTGCAAGTTAACGAGGTGAGTTTATCTAAAGGTTGAAATTATGGGTGTTGCCACATGTTAATACTGTTATTTTGTGTTATTTGTGTGCACCGGTATATTAGGTTAAATTGATTACCATATGTGTTGCCCCTTATTTACTTGCGATATTAAAAGCATACTTGAGTGGTTTGCACTTTATTTATATACGGACCGTTAGAATTTGCGTCTAGCCATATGTTGCAGCTGTTGTTTTGTGTTTTTTGCTGCGATCTGATGCAATACGTTAGATTGATTGTTATATATGTAGGCCCTTATTTATCTGCAATGTTAAAGGTATACCCTTTTTTAATAAGTGTTGGATTTAAACTTGAGCGTATGTAATTTTTTATATGAATTGTGTGACTGTTGTTGTGGAAAAGTTCGTGGTTTATCCTTTTGTGACAGGATGACGGGGATATGAGTTTTGAACTTTCAATGATTTTTTGTGTACTAAAAATAAGATGTTTATCAGGCACATGTAATAGGTGTATTTCATATTTACTTATCGGTTATTTGTTAAACGCCGATTTCATAGAAATGTTTGTCTTTGGTTTAGATTTTAGACGATTTGTTATATTTTATATGTAAGGTGTATGGTAACTGATTTATGTCATGCCATGTATATTGGTTTTAAACACAACTTACAACAACTCTCATACCATTCGCCACTCTCTCTCAAAGCCAATTCTCAGCCTTTACACCACTAGAAAAACACAGGAGCCTAGGAGATTCAAGAACTCATCATTTGAAGGTTAAAACATTAAGAATTTATCACCAATCATTGAGGCATAAAAGCCTTATAATTTGTAATCTTTAATACACCTTTATGAGACCTTAAATTATGTTTTCTAATATCAAAGTTTTCGAGTTTATGTCTTTGTTTGCTATGAGTGGCTAGTGCCTTTGTGCACTTGCTTAGATGATGTTTGTGATGTGATGAATTGCTAGATTGTGATAATATGTTTTAAGTTAATTTCAAGCTAGTACTAAGAACCAATCATACTTATGTTTTAAAGTGACATTGTTTATCAAATTTGATTGGTTGGTAATAGTGTCATAGGTCAAAAGGGTCATTGTTGCTCAATCAATTGTAGTCTTTTTGTTTATGATTGACTACCTTTTGTATTGATCATTTCCTAAGTAATTTGATCAAACAAGAAACTTTATTGTGATTGTTGATAGACTTGTGAAACTACCGCGAATCGATTTATTAAGGTTGTATTGGTCTTAAATTAGTTGGTTTAGCTTAATGATTCCTTTTATCATTTTATGATCTTGACGATGATCGTGAGTCTTAAGAACAATAGATTAGAACCCCGTCTATTTATCATAATCAAATTGTAAAAAATCATTGTCACAACTAAACAATTCTAAGTGTCCAAACTAGTCTAAGCAAGTGTAGTTTTATCAATTGAATTATCATCAAAATTGCTATTTGTTTACTCTTATTTTCGTGCACAAAGAACGATTACCTTAGATTCTAGAACTCTTTGACAAATTTACACAAATCCTAGCGAACGATCTCGACTTACCGTATTTTATCTTACTACTAACGAACATGTGTACTTGCTCGTATGTGTTGCTAATAAGATAGGTAACCCTTGTTTATAAATTTAAAACTTTATGAAGCACACATCAGAAGACTTCGGCTGAACCTTGCTTAGTATGCGACGTATCTCTAGCTGGTGGGTAGTGGATTATACATTTATTCAAAAAATAAATAAATATGTATGTATAAATTCAAATCAGGCTAACTTTGGTTTAATCCATGTTGTAGAGGGTTTTTGCTTGCGCGCCAATCGTTCTTCCACGGTAGTTCAAAAATCTTCGTTAATGTTTGGAAGTAGAGTTCTTGGTTGCCTTGCATTATATTTAGATTTGGATATCATATTAAAACTTCTCTTTTTGAATAAAGAAATCTACATCGATTATGAAAATAAATTGTATATAGCTGGTGAACTTGGTTGGTGATGGCGTTCTCAAAGGGTATCAAGCTATGCAGGTAACTAGGACTTAAGTACTCCAAACAATTATTTCGGACGTGGGACTGCATTCAGATTTGGATCTCTTATTAGAATGTCTCATGTTTCCATATGATTAAGCGAACATGCTAGAGTTCACAGTTGTATTCATTGTCTAGATTGTGGTTGGAAGCTTTTATGTTTTATGTTCTGTTAAACATGGACTATATATAAAGTCCTTATATCTAAAACTGAAAAAACCGTCAAAAAGCGCTAAGGGTGCTCGATATAATTTATCATTCTTTGATGTATGACGCTATAGTTGTAATTGTTTATGTTTTGTTGTATCTCTAATATGTTTTATTCGGAAGTATTAATCTTTCAACTTGTATAAAACTCATATAAAAATAAATTAGCAACTATGGTTTGGATTACATGCGCTCTCTTTTTATCATACACAGGTGCTCCAGGGAAACGCGTGAGTGGAAATCATTATTAGCATTACAAATTGAATACGCACTTGTGTTGCAACCACCATGTGCGCTGAAAGTTTATCCCTTTTCTCTGCACTATACACAAATTTCCAACACGAACAACAACAACGGTAAGCTGAAAATAAGAAATCCAGATATATGAACACATCCAAAATAACTTTTGGAATTCTGAAAACGTCGTAGAAAGTACATTTTATAAAACCATGCACAATGCTCCAAAACAAAATATTTATTTGTATATGCAACGCACAAAATCAACACTTGTGAATACATATATATTTTGCGCATCTCAATATAGCTTATAGCATTTAACAAATCAGAAGTTATCACTACAACTTATACAAACCATATAAAGTAAGCACTTATGACCACATTTAACCAAAATTTCATACATGATAGCCCACTTTTAAACAATGTCAGATTACCTTTAAATACAAACCAAGCCCTGACCTTCTTACGCAATACTTAAATGGCACAATCTAGGCATATAAAATCTGCAATATTTTTAACTATATTGGTGCTTTTGGCTGATACACTGCATTGACTACAAAATAAGGCGGCCCTTTATAAAAACCGCTTATGTTTCTGAAAATAAAATAAGGCCGACCAAATCATCATAGCAACCCAATGATTATACGCTGATAATAAAATAAACTAAAAAAATAAGCGCAAAATCAAAACAACTACATCCAAATAACATCTACAAATGCGTAGAAAATTGCATCATGCAACCACCTTAATTTAAGAATTAACAATAAACACAAACCAAAACAACACCTATAACTATAATTTTTTGCCAACATTCATAAAACAGAAGGCTTTATAGGTGTTTAATCATCATTACGACCCAAATCCGTAAAACAATTATAACTTAAAACGTCTGAATAACAACATGCAACAACTTTACGTCACGAATCAACACTATCTCAGCCATAAGAAAATATTTCGATCATCATTCCTTCCAAACATACTAAATATGAAATTATTACTAATCACATGAAAATCAGAGTTGTTTCTCGATCTCTAAACCACCGAAACCGCCAAATAATCATGACTCCTTCAAATGTAGCCCAGATTATCTAAACAAATGAATGAGTAAAAACTGATCACTACACCACTCCTAATATCTTTGCTGGAGAGAGAGAGATGAATAACCCAGTAAAAAGAGTATTGAGTACGCTTTCGGATACCAATGCTTAGTTTGTAACGACACCGGGCCAACAAAACTCAAGTACAACCCAAAAAGAGAATATTGGGACAATAAAGGCGCTAATGCAAAATGACCTTATTAACTTGAAAATGACCACATTAATGGTAAAACGGTGTCGTCTACACACCTAATGTTATATAGGTTAAAGATTGTCTTAAAATCAACATAGTAGTTGTCGTTTTGATATGACACTAAATTATCTCTTGGATACAATTGTTCATTCGAAAGTGGATAAGCCATGTGAAAATCCGAGAAATATCGAAATATTAGAAGCAATAAAACGTATGCATTTCTCTCTGTTTATTTTTCTATCTCTTTCTATTTTCACAATTCTCACCAAAAAAATATTTATTTCGTTGTCTCTTTTAGTATGCAATGGCAGTTCTTTTCTAGCATACTTATGTTTCTTCTTATCAGGTGTTTTTCTTGTTTTTGAATTACAAGATGTATTCTTTCTTTTCTTTTAGAATATGACTTCAATCTCTGTTTCTATTTTTTATAATCTCACCAGAGATTTATGAAGAATATGAATGTTTTGTTATGTAGGAAAACAACAATTTCCAGTTATTTTTCTATAATGAAATCGTGAGCAGAAAATATTTACAAAAGCTCACGAAAAACATCAAAGATTGGTGTTGTATGAAAATATTAGAAACTGTTGTTGGTGCAACATTGACTAAGATCTCATTTATATTTGAAAGATGACAAATAAACATCCGCAAAATGTAAAATCAGAAACGGTAGCCTAAATCCGCAAAACCGGATTTCACCTTCCGACGCGTTGGGCACGCGTCAGCGCGTGGCCAGTACGCCACACGCGAAATCCGTTTTGCGGATTTATCAATTGTCGGTTTTCCTCTTACCCGACACATGTGAAAACTTCAATAAAAGTATGTACATGATATTTGAGCATTTGAAAACACTCCAAATGAAGTTTAGACTTAGAGAGGAGCAAAAATGAATCCTCCTGTTTTTCTATAAAACGGCAACTCAAATATTTTACCAAACGCCTCTAGCCAATGCCGAGACTTCTTTCTAAACCTAGTATAATCATAAATTCAATATACCATCAAGCAAAAGTAATCATTTGACCTTAATTCGGATTTACGTTGCTCCTAATTACGTAATGAGTTTTACTCCGTTATTGGTCAAACAAAGTCAAAGGTCACTTTGCGTAAACGCGTCCTTTCCTACAATGGGATATGCGTTACTTAAGATGCAAAGCACTTAGCTTGTTTGCATCAAGATGATTAGTGATCAAATCCATTGTTGATTATCATGGATTAAAGTCTAAATGACTAATTAAGTTTGTGGTATTTAGAAGTTAATCATACTTTGACTTTTCTCACTTCCTTACCCATACAAATGTTTTACAAACTCACATGTATTCCTCACATGTACAAGTCCACAATTCTTCTACACAATCCTTCTACCCATTCTCTCTAATCACTTGTTTATCCTTCTCACCCAACAAGTAATTTTATCTCTTCTACACACACTCTAATCATCTTCCTTCTAAACAATCCCATAATCACATATGCCCACTCTTTCCTCTCTTATTGGCAATGTGATTATTAACCCAAATCAATTCTTTGATTTCATCCTTATCTACATCTTTATCTTTATCTTTAAACCTTCATACACATAAACCTTTACCAAATAAACCTCAAATATTATCCTTCATATGCCAACTCGCATTCCCTTACACAATGTACTATCTTAGTACTTGTTGTACTTCTATGTTCCCTACATTCTAAACAATATATCCTATATCTTTTCAAAACATTCTCCACCACATATCTACTATTCACCTTCTTCTCCAATGAATTCAAATTACACACACTCACACATACTCTTATCTTAATTCTTGACCAAGCCATGTCACTAATCCAAGTTTACACATTCTTTCTTTCTCCACCCTTAGATTGTTTCTCAAACAAACACAACAAACACACTTTATCCTCTACCCTTGATCAAGTCACCTCATCAATTCAAACTCCTTCATTCTATTCTTAGCCATTAGATTGATCTCTTATCTTAAACAAACACAACCTCTCTAAAAAAACATTCACTTATCACTCACACAACAAACACAACCTTCTTTTTACCCTTGATCTTGCCACACAACTAAGTGTCCTCTTCACATCTTCACCCTCCATTTCAAACTAATATCAAGAGGCTCCCTTCTATCACATCATGTCACATCATGATAACTCATACACAACTAATTCCTTCTTATCCAACATGTGGAAAAATGAATTTGAAATTCAAATTTTAAATCTTCCCCTTTTCTCTTCAAGCAAAGAATATTCTCTTGTACCCTAACTAGCAATTTCAAATCTTTAGTTGGATCCCAACTAAGCTAGTTAATCTTTAAGGAATACTCAAAATACCCCTTTCTGATAAGTCTTTTCTCTCTCTTTTTTATTATCGGATAAGCAAAACGTTTTTAATACTTCACAAACGTTTTTATCAAAATGGCTCTTTGAGTTGATTGACCTTGAGCATAAGAATGATTAAAAGGTCATAGCGTGAAGTACAATTGGGGGTTTAACAAGCGCGGGTATTTAAAACGCCAAGTCCCAAAGAAAACAACTTTTGGAATTTGGCGCGCGTGGACAGCGCGCCAGACACGGATTGTTTTCTAACAATTATGCTCCTTGGCCTATAAATACCCACCCTTTTGTATTCCTCACCTCTTGTAAACATTCTTTCCTCTCTTTTCTCTCCTTTAATCCTCTAAGTCTAAACATCAAGTGTTCTTAATCTTCTCCTCTATCATCCATTAAAGAACACACATCTCCGTAAGAGAGCCACACAAGTGCTTAATTCACACTTGTGTGTTTTGTCGAGGGTCTTCTTTCTCATACCCTTTCTTTAGAATCGAGTCTCTAGGCTAGGTTAGGACTTGGTTCAACAATCTATCTTTCATTCAAACGAGTTGTAAGAGAAGTCTTGTATCCGTTGGATCAAGCCTAGATCATTGAGGATCTAGTTAGGGTTTGATAAGCTTCCAAGGGGAAGGCTTTTAGAGTTTATAGGTTCAGTCGCATCATGGGTTCTTAGGGGTGGATTCCGAGGGAGAAATACCATAGGTAGTAACTCTTTTGTGTGAACGCCGAGCTTTGTTGAAAGTCGGTAGAGTTAAATTATAATATGGTTTATAGTCCACTATAAGGATTATACTAGTAATATCGGTGTGGTGGATTTGCAACTGGACGTACGAAAGGACTAAACCCCCCTTCCCGAACCAGTATATATTGTGGTGTCTCTCTTTCTCTCTATCTCTATCTACTTATTGTTTCTTTGATAAGTAGATCATTACACCACTCGGCTCTATCGAGACTTGAAGTTTTATAAACTTTGAAGAAGTTAAGAAAATCATATTCACCCCCTCTACGATTCTACAATTAGTATCAAAGCAACTTACTCAAGTTTTCAAGCGTTAAAACCTTCTCGAGAAGTCGTTTTAAGTTGAAAACTTCTTTTTCTAAAATTTGAAATCCTAACTCCTATTTTTGAAAAAGTTGAGTAAAAATCCATAACTCAAGAGAACTACGTCAAGGGGTGTTCTATGCAAATACCACCTTTGCTAGAACTAATTGCTTTTTGCTTTTGGAAATCCCGCTTTGAAACTTATGTAAAGTCCAAAGATATTGACTTATGGCAAGTCATTCAAAATGGCAATTTCTATTTCGAAGTCAAAGACGAAGAAACAAAGTTAATGAAGGAAACGCCATATGCGCTTCTCAAGGATAATGATAAGAAGCTACTTGGGAAGAACAATGAAGCCAAGATGACTCTTTACAACACCATACCACATAAAGTGTACGAATGAGTCTTCATGTGTAAAATTGCAAGGAGGTTTGGCATACACTCATCATCACTCACCAAGGAAATTTACAAATCAAAATTAAAAGATTGATCTTCTCACTCAAGAATACAAGAAGTTCTCAATCTCCAATGAATAAACTATTGTTAGCGGATTCACACGATTCAATGTTATTATGACTAGTCTTAAATCATTCGATTCGGACTATTCTAGCAAGAATCATGTTAGAAAGTTCTTCATGCTCTAGTATTGAAATGGAGAGCCAAGGTGATGGCCATTAATAAGCCAAAGATATGGCCACTCTTCCTCTTGACTAGCTAATCGGAAATCTCAAGGTTTATGAAATGGTCTTAGATAATGATGGCGTAGGATCTAAGACCATCAAAGAAAAAGTCAAATCTCTAGCTCTTAAAGCTAAAGTCACTAGGGAACAAACTAGTAATGATAGTGATAGTCAAGATGGAAGTGATGAAGACGTTGATGAAGAAGAAGAAGCCGAAGCATTCAATTTGTTGGCTAGGAACTTCCGCAAGTTTTTTCGGAAGGGTAATCGCTTCGGGCGCGACAATCGATTTGGCAATGGGGCCAATAGGTTTGGAAAAGGCCGCGGTAATAGCTTTGGGAACAAAGGTGGTGAAAGCTCGAAGCAAAAAGGAGCTTGCTACAATTGCGGAATAGAAGGCCACTTTGTAAGTGAGTGTAGAAAGTCGAAGGAGAACAAGGCTTTTTTCGGGGGAGCATGGAGCGATAGTGAAGACGGCGACGAACACCAAAATGACGCAACATGTCTCATGGCGATAGACTCTAAGGAGGTAGTATCCAAACCATCTAGTTTAAATATTGATTTAAACATTATTGATTTTCAAAAGGAGAATGAGGAACTCCTAAAGTTTAACAAGGATTTTACTAAAAGTTTTGAAAAACTTTTTTAAAAGAAAAACATGCTCTTGAAGATAAAAATTCAAAACTTTCAAGTAAAATCAATGATCTTGAAATTGAAGTAAAGAAACTTGTTAATAATAAAGAGGTGGTTGAACCTTGTCACATGTGTTAAACTCACACAAGAGGTTGACTCTTTAACGAGCAATGTTTCCAAGCTTCAAAACGAAGCATTGAATTTTTCAAAATTCAAAGAAAGTAGCATTGCTTTAGATGATATATTAAGTCGTCAAAAATTGTCCCAAGATAAGGAAGGTTTTGGATTTTCTAAAAATAATAAAATCACTTCTGCAAGTCCAAACAAACCAATAGTGTTTGTAAAAGAGAGTAAAAAAGAAACGTCATCAAAAAGCATTGTTAAACCCGTTGTGCCTCAAACTCACTTTGCAAACACTCGAGGTTCCCAAGCACCCATTACAAGAGTGGAAAAAAGACATCACTCGAGATCGCATAATAGACTTGGATACACACGACCTCGAGTTGACCCTAGACCTCTCTTACCCACACCACATATGAGACCGTCAAACTCATATGCTCGAAGACCTTTTTTCAAAATAACCATTCTCTGGAAAGAAGAAGCTTTTATAAAAACCAAAAGGTCTTCGTATCATCAACCTATCACCTTCCAAAGGAGAGAAAACTCTATGGAAAATTAAGGGGGGGGGGGTAAATAGTTTTACCATTTTAAATTTGCTTTTCGAGAGTTAGATTTTAATTTATGTAAAGTTGACGATAATGATGTTTGTATAAAGTAAGTATGAAATGCAAGTATAGTAAATAGAGAGTAAGAAAGATAAAACCGAGACGCATGCGTTTATAGTAGTTCAGTTACAAGGACACCTTCATTTCCCTACTCCACTCCCCGAGTCACCTACTCGAGAGTTTGTAAACACTAGTCACCAATCTCCTTTATCCGGCGGAGAAGCCTCACAACGTCGCTTACATCCTTTTAACGATACAAAGCTAAATAATGGATTCTAACAAAGGTAGAATCAACTCAATGTAATCACACTTCTTTTACAAGGATGATGAATGATACAACAACTACTAAATCATGTACAAGATACAAAAAAGTGATCTTGAGATGTTGGAGATGCGAAACAAGGTTGCTAGAACTTTGATCGTCTTGTATGCAAATTCGGCAATTTCTTCTATTAAGAGAATTACCTACAAATGATATATGAAAGCTATCTAGATATGAAAGTAAGAGAGAAATCGTATTATAAGAGAGATTAGAATGAGAATGAGTGAGTAAAAGCATGATAAATGGCTTGGTATTTATAGGCATAATTTGGTACAGTAGCAGGGTTTCGTCGGTTCCTTCTGCAGGAGGGGACTAACCAGTATAAGCTAATGGAACCAGATGTCCTGTAGCCCGGTTTTATCCAGTTTCTTTTTCCAAAGGGAACCGGCCAATGTAAATCTATAGAACCAACATTCTGACACATAATCTGAAATTTAGATTGCCAAATCTTGAAATATCATGTGTAATCTTGGTAGATTTGCCTAAGATATGGTAAGATGATTATGTCATCAATGACATAAAGAAATAAAAATATTAAAAGTCTAAGATCTAAAATATATGTGTTCTAGATTTTTACTTGTAACGATTTTATGAATTGTTTTTGATAAAACACGAGAAGATCGTAAGATAGAAATAAACGTTTTTATCTGTTTATTTGTATTAACAATCTCTCCCTTTTTGTTAATGACAAAACATAAAATTGTTGAAAGTAAAAATTAGAGTGGGAAGTTAATGAAGTCTTTTTACTTCCTTTCTCCCCCTTTTTGTTGAAACAAAATGTTCTAGATATGAGATGCAATGATATAAGTATGAGTTGATCCGAAGTAAATCGAATGCAAGAATAAGAGTTGATTCGGGTAGAATCAAGATGCAATACTCCCCCTTGACGGAGGCATCCTATTAAGAGAGGGAATCATCCTAAGAAATGTAATGCTACAAGAAAAAATGTTAGTGAATTTGTTGCAAGCTCCTCTTTGCTTTAAGAGTACCTACAAGACAAAAAGTTAGTAGCAAGAAGTTGCTACTGTATAACCAGCTGGGATAGTTCTATCTAAATAATGGAACCGTCCTTCCTAGTTGATGGAACCGGCTCCTGTACACGAAAGTTAAAATTTTGACTTTTTGAATATTGTTAGTATAAACATAATCGAGATACTTTGTAGGAAATAAAAGGCAAAGTATAATCATTTTATAGAACATATATTCCTTGTGATAAAATTATCAACCAATCTTGAGACATTTGGTCTAATACAAAAATAGGAAAAACTAAGGACAAGGACTAGTTCTTAGATCGTTAAGAGAAAATACAAAGATATTATCATTTATTTCCTACTCTGAACCAATCTAAGGATGGATTTTATGAGCGAGAACATCGAGGCGCTCAATGATGTGGTTGAGGATAAACCTTATTTCCTCACGGAGGTCGTTGACAATCACTTGGGTGCGTTGATAATGATCGCAAAACATTTCATGAGTGAGAACGAGAAAGGGATTATTAGATCCTAATGGCAGAAGATGTGGTGGCATTAGTGGAAGATGTGGTTCCATGGCAGAAAGAGGCGATGGTTGGTTAACCAAATGCTTAATAGTATCAAAAGAGGATTGTAGTGGTGTTGGATTGGTGGTCCGTGGAGGTAGATCCTCGAGTGAATCGAAGAACGGGTGAGGTGATGTAGGAGGAGTAGAGTAGATTAGTTCAACGGGATCCAAGTTGATAGCCAATGGAGAGGATTGTTTGGATGGTTGTGATGGTGTTGGTGGAAGAGAGGTCAATGGTGGAGGGGTTAATTTGGGAGTGTTTAAGAGTTGACTCGGTGATATTCCCTGTGACCTAATGGGAGAGAGAGGTGGATACACAATAGGGCTTGATGGTGGAGCCGTTTGGTAATCGATAGGTGGAGACAAGTTTTGGTAAGGTGGTGAAGCGGGTCAAGGGTTGACAAAGCAACAAACTCGTACACTTATTCAGGCGGTTCTTTTAAAGGCGTTGGCATTGTTTGTCTTCGTCATGGTTAAGGTTAGTATGATTCTTTAAAAGAGAGATGGGTGAATGGGTGTTTGGGACAAGTAAAGTATTTATAGAATAATTTCTTATGGTATTAAATTCTTTATCTTCCAAATTGAGTAAAATCCTAATGATTAGATTTTGTTTAAAGGTCTACTCCTAAGGCCTATTAGCTGGGAATAGGATGAAAGTAGAGGGAAAAGAAGTTTTTGAAGTTTAAAAATCATTATGCACAGATCACTAATCAACCGGTTCCGCCAGTTCCATGTGTAGAATAGAACCGGCCTTCAATATTGAAGGGAATCAGTGATCTGCAGAATGCAAACAACATTAACCTTTTAAATACAAAGTAAAGAGTTCTAGTGCGTGCCTATATGAAAACAATGTGGAGGTGCGGTTATCTCGACTCAAAAGAAAATATAATTTTGAGATAACCCAAAGTCTCCTTGATTTGATATTGCTATGATTGAACGTACCCGGAAATACATATTAGTTATGCATTCCTTTACAATTCAAGAGGCATATGAGATTCATGATCAAAAATGTCTTTATTTTGTATTACACAATGCAAGGGAAAGTTTTTATGCGTGTCTTAATTGTAAGAAGAATTTTAAAAAGATTTGTCACATTCGGGTTTAAGATGATGTAAAACAATGGTTTTAACAATGCATATGCATACATAGTAGTATATATTAATGATACATATAGTAAAGTGATGAAAAATCCTGAATGGTTTGTATTTGTATGGAAATAGAATCTTAGACTCAGGGAGAAGAAAGAATGCAATTATTATGATGGTAAAATCTTGTGGATTCAAGGACCATTGGTTGAGGCGGGGGTTGCAAAGTATGGTCAAGACAAGTATACTCACTCCACGGAGTATTATCAATATACGAGTTTCCTATGGATAATCCTCGTAGTATAGGTTGATAGACCTAGAAAACTAGTAGACGCGTATTTTAAAATTTAATTAAGCGTTTGGTTCCATGAGGCCAAGACCTAGTCTAAGAAGGTTGAAAGGTTTTTGAGTGGTTCAGTAAGATATCGGCAATGTTGTCTTCAGTGGAGACCTTCTAAATTAAGATGTTCCTTTTTTGGACATTATTACGAAGAAAGTGATGTTAGATTTCTATATGTTTGGTACGAGAATGGAGAACGGGGTTTTTGCTAAGGTCGATGGCACCTTTATTGTCACTAAGGATGGGTACATCATCTAATTTAATATCATAACCTACTAGAGATTGTTTCATCCATAAAGCTTGTTGGCAAGCTTTTTTGGCGGATACGTACTTGGCTTCGGTGGTGGAAATAGCTAAGGCGGCTTGCTTCTTGGAGAACCACGATGTGAGACAACATCCCATGAATATGCGTACACCGATTATATTCTTGCGATCGACATAGTCTCCCGCATGGTCAGAGTCGGCGTAAATGATGATTTCAATCCTCGTTCTTTTGGGATACCATAATCCTAGATGTGTTGTTCCCTTAATATATCTAAAGATCCTTTTTACCGCTTCAAGGTGTAAGGTTTTGGGTCTACTTGAAAACGGACGCATAGACAAACACTAAACATGATGTCTGGCCAACTAGCCATTAGGTAGAGAAGGTTACCAATCATGCCAAGATACTTTTTGTTGTTAACGGATTCCCCGTCTTCGTCCCGGGTGAGTTTGGTTTTGGATAACATAGGAGTTTTAGATGGGTTTGGAATCTTCTAGACGAAATTACTTAAGCATTTCTTTGATGTATTTAGATTGGTTAAAAAAGATGCCATCTTCTAGTTGCTTGATTTATAAACCAAGGAAGAAATTCTAGTCACCCATCATGCTCATTTTGAACTCGTCGTGCATGATTTTAGAAAAATCATTTCATAAGTCTTGACAAGTTAAACCAAAAATGATGTCGTCTATGTATATTTGGACTATGATAGTATGTGAATCCTTTTTCTTGGTAAATAGAGTGTTATCTCCCAAGACCATTATGTACTTATGATCCTGGAAAAGGCCTTGAGTCTATCGTACCAAGCTTTGGGTGCTTATTTAAGACCATAATGAGCTTTTATAAGTTTGAATACATGGTTAGGTTTTTCGAAATCGACAAAGCCATGATGTTGAGGGATGTAGACTTTTTCATTTATAAAACCATTTAAGAAAGCACTTTTGACATCATTTGAAATAGCTTGAAGTCATGTGCACAAGCATATGCAAGAAGGATTCTTATAGATTCTAGTCTTGTTACAGGAGCATAAGTTTCATCAAAATCTCTTTCTTCTTGTTGGTTATACCCTTGTGCTACAAGTGTAGCCTTGTTTCTAGATACTACACCATTTTCATCTAATTTTTTTAAAGACCCATTTATTACCAATTACGGTTTGGTTTTTGGGTGGTGGAACTAGACTCCAAACATCATTAGTTACAAATTGGTTCAATTCTTCTTGCATATCCATGGTCCAACTTTTGTCTTTGATGGCTTATTTAATGTTTTTAGGTTCTACGGAAGACACGAAACAAAAGAAGTTGCTTTGGTTTTGAACTTGAGATCTTAAGGTTCTCTCGTTTAGATTTCCTATGACCGTTTCTATAGGATGATATTAAGATTCTTTGATATTGACAATTTCTTTGTTTAATGGTTCATTTTCCTTTTCTTCTATATCTTATATTTGATTTTCTACGACTTGACTTTCGATAATATCATCAGCTACTATAGGTGATGACTTAGGAGGTGGACTTTCATCGAATCATACAATTAAAGATTCTTCGATCCTTATGGTTTCTTTGTTTAGAATTATATATGCTTTACTATTCGGTGAATAACCAAGAAAGACGCCTTCGGTTGATTTTGGGTCGAATTTAGTAAGATAGTTGTAGAATAATCTTAACATAAGTATGGAATGATTCACTTAGAGTTTTAAAGAGAGATAGGTGGTTGGATGAACACTTAGAGAGAGAAAGAAAATTATAATATTAGCTTAAGTGAAAATGTGAAAAATGAACAACCAACACCCTCTCCAAGCAATGGAGAGGGTTTATATATGCCTAGCTAACCGTCCATGGGCTTGTGGTATGGGTTTATAATGTAACTTTGGCCTAGTTAGCTTTCTAACTTAACTTAACAACTTACTACGAGCTATGACTAATTATATTGGTAGTGACCGACACTTTTTCGTATTTCTAACAATCTCCCCCTAAGGGAGGTCACTCCAATTTAAAAAAAATCAAACTTAGCATACTATGCTTTCACTTCGGTCTTGAGCTCGTAGTTTTTTACTTTAATCATTAACTTGTGATTTGTTGTAGTGATCATTGACTTTGGATTTGAGCTAGTTCTCATGTCTTGACATGAATGTGATCTTTGAGCTTCTTGAAGTCATCATCCAAGCATAATCTTGTTTCACCATCTTGTAAATTTTGCCATCTCGTAAACTTGTGATTCTGGACCGACATGCTCATACCTTTCTTGATTTGATAATCTTGTAAAGCTTTAATACTGCATCTTTCTTGAATTTCTTTAACTTTAACACTTTTTCGCTACAAGAAGGACGTACGGTATCAGAGTAGCAGAAGTCTTGAAACATGTACTTGAGCTTTCATGATGTCCTTAAATTTGTCAGTTGGGTATGAGCATGTGGCTATGAATCTTTGTGAGTCAGCTGGAATCAGGTACCTTCACCTTCATCTTTAAATATCCTGCATAAAAATAGTTAGCAATAAAGATGGGGGGACGAATATGGATTTGTCATTCGCCTGTGGTTGGTTGGAGTAATCTTCGAATCCGTGAGGATCAACCTGTGATCAGGTAGATTCAATTTAAGAAGAATCTCCTTGACAGGATTTCCAGCTGAAGTATCGAATCTTTCTAACACATAAGTATCAGATTCATCAAACTCAGCATGTTCTCATTATC
>BQNB010023741.1:8600-61480 GCA_026074375.1 Tanacetum coccineum | reverse complement strand
AAAATATTTTTTTGATAATTTTTGTATTTTTTATGAATTTTTTAAACTTTAAACTAAATTAAATCATAAAAAATATTAAATGACTTCGAAAAATTCTGAAAAATTTACTAAAAATACTTTACACTTTAACAACCCTACGAAAAATAAAAAAATAAAAAATTGCTTAAGGAATAAGCCCGAATAAGCTGTGTACAGCTTATTAGCTTAACAAGCCAAATACACCTTAAATACCAAAGCCCTTGAGTCTTTAACGAAAAAGACCCAAGGGCGCAGCGGTATAAGTGTGTGTTATAAAGGGGACTGTATCGAGAGGTCCCGGGTTCGAGTCTTGCTCACCCGGACCTCTTGTCTTTCCCCTTTTTTTTTGAAAAACTTAAAAAAGCAAAGTTGTTAAGCTCGTGGGGCTTAACAACTTTGTCTTCTACAACTTTTTCTAAAAAGCACTAAATAAGCTTAAAAATAAGCTTAAAGTCGACAGAATAGCTTAAAGGGCTTAAAAGCTTGCAAAGCTAAGTCATTTGGCTTGTGTGGTCGTTTAAGCTAGGACTTGGACTAAAATAAGTTAAAGGGAGTCTAAACTAACCTAGATAAGCTTAAAAGGCTAAGAGCTTAAGGCTAAATAAGCTGTAACAGCTTATGATGACAGGAAAGCTAAACAAAGCTTAAAGGGCTAAAAAGCTAAGCTTGGTACTTAAATAAGCTAGCAAAAAGGGAATAAGCAAAAAAAATCTAACTAATTTAACCTAAAAAGCTATGAGGATCAATAATGAGCTTATGAGAAAAACTCAATAAGCCAGAAAAGGAAAATAAGCAATCCTACACTTAAGTAATGCAAAAACAGTCAAAAGCCAAGTTTGGGCTTAAAAATAAGCCAACAAATAAGCTTCCTAAGGTCTGAAAATCAAGGGGCTTATATAAGAGCTTATAGGCTCTTAAAATAAGCCAAGGGATTGGACTTGAGACCACTTAAAAGCTAAGAAAAATAAGCCTAAAATCTCCCCTTTGCACCAGGGGAGACTTAAGCTAAACTTAAGTGGCTTATTTGACAGCTTATAAAAAGCTGTCAAATAAGCTCTAAACAAAGAGATAAGCTAAAACAGATTTAGTACCTTAGCTTAACAACTTGTGCACAAATTTTGAGCTTTTAAAAATCATTTTTACTTGCTGAATTTCGTAGGTGAAAAAGGCTTAAAGTCTTTTTTAAAACTGTTACTAAGAAAAGTCTTGGGTGTTTTTAACTTAACAAGTCAAAAGACCAAATGGTGTTGACAGCTTGTATTTAACACACAAAAGACTCACTTTAAGATACTAAAACTTAAGATACAAGTGCTTATCTAAATAAGCACTTGAAGCCCTTTAAAAACACCACAGTTAAAAAAAATGACTTAGAAAACTTTTAAAAATCAATTTTCAAACTTAAGAACTTTTAAAACAGCTTCTAATAAGCTTAAAACTCAAGCTAAATCTAGCTAAACTACCCCAACCCATGCCAAAGACATTTTTGACCCGTTTTCCTCTTAACCCAAACACCCCTTAAAAAATTCTGTCTAAACTAAATTGTACTTAAAAATCTATTTTAAAACTAAAGCTACTAAAACCTTTTATCTACTCTTACTAAAATTCACCTAATTAAGCTAAATGAGTAATAAAACCTATAGCTTATTAAGAGAAATAAGCTACTTTCTCTCCTAGCTTATACTACTTAAGTGACAGTTTTAAAAGAGAAACTGAGATTACTCAAGTTTTATCTAATGAAAACTTAAAACAGCTAGATAATAACCATGTTTGAAGAATATTGAACAAGGATGAGTAACAATTATTAAATGACTTTAAGCTAAAATTAAGCTAAAATGAAATTAAAAGCAATATAACCTTGAATTTAGTAGTCTCAGCACTTAGCCACTCTTGTTGAGTGAGTGGCTTAAAATCATGAACTTAATGGCTCCTAGCCTCTAAACCTTGAACTTTAAGCTCAATAAGCTTTTATTAGCTTATTACTCCATAAGCTTCCAAATTTGAATGAACTTGAATGCAAATGGAAGATATTGAACACTAATGAACAAAAACAGTTTATAAAAGCTTTTAACAAGTTTTGTATAACTTTTGAGCTTAAGAGAATGTAATAAGCTAAAAACAGCTTATTACAAGCTTATTGCTAAAAAATGGCTTATTACTTGAAATTTAAAACACAAACACAATCGAACTTGCTTTATTAATGAATAAGGAAGAGTACAAGTGTAGTAACAAAACATTAAACTGAAATTGAAAGGATTTTAAAACTTCATTGCATGAACAGTACACGAATTTAGAAAATTACAAAGAAAATTAAAAACTCTAAAAAAAACTCCTTGGCTCTTCATCTTTCTTCCTCTTTTATAAGCTGCCAAGTCTCTTGTTGTGCTTCTTGTGTTTGTGTTGTGAGAGCAAGACCAAAAAACAAACCCGTGAGTTGTGTTGGGGGGAAAAAAAGAGCGGGAAAAGTTGTTTTGAGTTATAACAGGCAAAGGGTTTGTGGGTTTGGCACTATTGGTCCTTCAAAGTGACATGCTTGATTGCATCCATCGTCCTTGTTGTTAAAACCTTTTGGGGACTTGGCAATTTCAGTCCCCAAAGGTTATTTGACTACTTACACCACACGTCCTTGGTGGTACAAGTTAGGAGAGTTGGCAGTTTTGCCCCCCTCCTTGTTACTTTGAGAAGTTTGCAAAATCAGCCCTTGTCTTTACTTTCCTCTTTTCCTCTTTAAATACAAGTTTAGGGATTTACAGATTTTTAGTCCCTAAACTCATATTTCTTGACTTTGGCCTCGGGGTTGACTTGGACTTTGACCAGTTGACTTTTCTGTTGACTTTTTGACTTGATTGACTTTTTGGCTTCGATTTGGCTTTGTCTTTCACAGTCTTTTCCATTCCGAGTCCGGTTTTGTCATTTTGGCTTTGTTTTTCGTCCTTTTCTTAGTTATCCGTTCCTGCACAATACAATTAGCAAAACAAGCGTATATTTGGCATTTTAAGTCCGTTTTTGGTTATTTTAGCTCGTTTTTAAAGGTAAAAGGTATGTGTAATTAAGCACATACCAAAATCCCCCATACTAAGGTATTTGACTGTACTTCAGCAATGTTATGAAGTAACATTTACGAAAAACTAAGAATCTAAATCCCCTTTCGACTAATACCTTTGAAAAGTAGCTAGTGTTCGTCAGGGAAACTAAAGAATCAAAGCTTCGACAAGTCCCGTTTTACACATTTTTTATTCATACACTAACTGATTCCTAATATTTTTTGGATTTTCCTTATTCTTTCTCGACTACTGTTTGACTTCCTTTATTTTTTTAACACTCGGGACTTAGAATGGAGAAACGCACATAGATAATCTACCGGATTTGTCTCCTGGGGATAAATTCATCGTCCCGATTTTTCACTAGTCCAAAACAGCAATCAAACAAGATCATGTTCTAATATAAGTCTAAATGCTAAGCACATCATATTATGATTGTGAACTTTTAACTTCCCACACATGAATATAGGGATTTTAAATGTGTGTACTTCAGTTACAACTAACCATAGAACAACTTATTTCCATAGTCGTTGATTCAAGATGAATCAAGACTCAAAAGCACACAAACTTTCATTAGGACCTTGTACTACGATTTTAAAGAACGAGATTTTAACTGTAGATGTTTGGCAACATCTTCATTATTTATAATCATAAAGTTCTTAAAGCTAGGATTGCGTTGCTTAGTTTGAACACCAACCTTGGCCTCGCTCCATAGTAGGATATCACACACCCAACGACCGGTGTTCTTCGTTTGAAAACCCCCCGTTGTAGCGTAGTGGGAATCACAACAACACATTCCTATATGGCTAAGGATTTGTGTCTTAGTTTGAACCCCACCTAGACTCGCTTCTTGGTGAAAGATCACAACAAACAAATCCCTAGAAGTAAAGATGTCTTAGTTTGAACCCCCACCTCGTGTGTTAGCGGAGTGGGATATCAAACGATCACATTTTTACTTGCCTCCATATAATCAATGTATGCTTCATTGGCACAAATTTAATATTCATGCATTTTTTGCATTCATATTCAGTCATGCTTCTTTGGCATTTTAACTTTTCGAAATATTAATATCAGAAAATCTCGCTTTTAAAGAATCAAGTTACTAAATTGAAATTTTGAAGCTTTTTTTCTAAAAATTGAATTGACTTAGTTGACTGAATAGAGCACGTTGATAGACGTGGAATTAGAGCTTTAATGGAGAAAAAAGCCATAAGTTTTCATTAAGTTTTAGAATAATCTTGCTCAGCGGCATTAAACTTATCTATTTAATCTATCACTTCCTTGTTATTCACATCTATAAAAATTCGAAGCAATCGAAATTCGTGAAGCTTAGCCTTACAAGTTGGTAGTTGCGGAACTAGCTAGGGCTCAACACGCCCGATCGAGTCAAAAATTATTCTCATTTTACCTATTAGGAAAGTCAAAACTGTGACAAAATACTTATTTTATTTTTGAAAAAAAATTTCAATTTTTTTGGTATTTTTGCAAGACTCGAACCCGAGACCTCTCGATACAGTCCCCTTTTATAACATCACATACCGCTGCGCCCTTGGGTCTTTTTCGTTAAAGACTCAAGGGCATTGGTATTTAAGGGAGCCCTTAAGCTTATAAGCTAAAAAGATGTAAAGCTTATTTACGAGCCTTATTTTAAGCAAATTTGGTGTTTTTATTTTTCGTAGATCAATCACTAAGGTAAAGTAATTTTAGTAATTTTTCAGAATTTTAAATGTTATTTTATATATCTTTTGTAATTTTAATTTCGTTTAAAAGTTTAATTAATTCATAAAAAATACAAAAATTATCAAAAAAATATTTTGTTTTTTTAGAAAATTTTATTTTGTCATACAGTTTGTAGGAAAAATACAAAGATTTTCGTAGGGTCATTTTTACAACTTTTCCTCTTTTTAAAGAACGGTCGGGTTAGGGATTTTGTTTGACTCGTTTTTGGGTCAAACGAACACCGTTTTTCGGTTAGTCTTTTTCACATTCTTCGATATTTGTCCGTAGTGAGTTTAGAATTGTGAAAATTCTTGGGTAGGGTTATTTTTAAAGATTTTAGGTTTTCCCCCTTTGTTCGGGATTCGGGCTCTCGTTTTCTAGTTTAATTTCGTAATTTCTAGGTTTTTCTTAAACGTTTTTGTTTGTTATTGTTTAATTTGACTTTTCCACACTTCCAATCCAATTCTCTCCTTCAAACTCAAATCTTCGATTGTATCGATTCTCCAGTCCAGCCTCGTTGGGGATAAACGACCCGGGAACACTCTATACTACTTCTCGGTTTTATTGATCTTGTTGATTTTTAGACTTATATATATTTTATATTTTATATATTATATATTTAGTGTAAAAACCTTCAATCAAGAAGCTCATGTGGCAAGGTAATGTAGCTACAAAGAGTTCATGAGCCGCCAACCTATTAACTTCAAAGGTACGGAAGGCGCTATTGGTCTCATCCACTGGTTTAAAAGAACTGAATCAGTGTTTTCCCATAGCAACTGTACCGAAGACTGCAAGGTGAAGTTTTCTACTGGTACTTTAACTGAAGAAGCTCTATCTAGGTTAAAATTCTTTTGCCCAACCTATTGGGATAGAAGAAGCTTATAAGATTACCTGGGTTGAATTCAAGAAACTTTTTATAAAAAAGTACTGTCCCAAATGAAGTCAGATGGATAGAGACGAATTTTACCATCGATGTAAAGGGGATTGATCTCACAGACATATGTAGAAGATTCTGGAATTGGCAACCTTGTGTACCATTATGATGCCAGATTCTGAGAATGATAGAATTTTTCATCGGGTGAGTACCTCCGAAGTATTGAAGGAATATTTACGCCTCTAACCGCAAACTCTAGAAAGGCCATTAACTAGGCCCAGAGGCTGATGGATCAGGTAACAAAGCCACCCTCTAATGCAAGTATCAATGATCACAAACGAAAGTTTTGACTGACAGTAGTACTTGTTCAAACAACAAACAACTTTTTTTTTTTTTTTTTTTTACCACAACATAATAACCACAACTCAACATTAACATTAACACAACAAACCATTACAAAATACCAACCACAATAGATCAGAAGACATGAAACCTTCAGGGCTTATATACTGCTACCACACAACTAAAAAACATGGATATACTAGAAAACCGTCCCTTGTGTAGAAATGCCACTCTGCATCACACATGACCTTGCACTGTTAAGTGTAATATTTGCAACAAGGTGGGCCATCTAACCAAGAACTACAAAAACAAAAGACCAGCCACTGGAAGCAATCAGCAACCAGTATCGATAATTTGTCATGCTTGTGGAGAGAAAGGGCATTATACAAATCAGCGTCGAAAGACCACCAACAACAATGCCCAGGAAAGAGCCTACATACTAAGGGATAGGATGTTCATCAAAATCGAACGTAGAATGTGTATGTTCCTTCATAAAAACCAACATCTAGCTAGAGTATTATTTGTTGGAGCCGGATAAAGCTTCATTTACAGATCTCTTTCCTCTAGCTATAATATTCCACCCATTATAATAGATACCTTTTATGATATCAAAATGGCTGACGGAAACTTTGTAAGCACAAACACCATTATTCAGGGTGCAACTCTGACTTTGTTAAATCAACCTTTCAAAATTGATCTTATGCTGATCAAACTCGGTAGTTTTGACGTTGGCATTGGTATGGATTGGTTATCCAAATATCATGCTAGGATTATTTGTGACAAGAAAGTCGTCCATATTCCTATCAACGGTGAAACATTAATCATTCGAGGTGACCGAAGTAAAACCCGACTAAATCTCATATCCTGTATAAAAACCAAAAGGTATATATCCAGGGGATGTCAAGTTTTCATGGTCCAAGTAATGGAAAAGAAATCAGACGATAAACGACTATAAGACATACCAGTAGTCAGAGAATTCCCGGAAGTTTTTCCTGAAGATCTATCTGGCTTCACTCCCCGTTCTTCCAGTAGAATTCAAATTGAGTTAATTCCAGGAGGGGACACCTGTAGCTCCGGAGCACCTTATAAGATTAGCTCCTTAAGAAATGCAGGGAAACTATCTAACCCAATTACAAGAGTTGGGCAGATCCAGAGGTTTTTATTACGAACCAAGTATTCCCTTGGGGAGCTCCTGTCTTAATTGTTAAAAAGAAAAGATGGAATTTTCAGAATGTTGTATCGATTACCGAGAGTTGCATAAACATACCGTAATGAATCGTTACCCGATTACCTAGGATCGAAGAATTACTTTGACCAACTTCAAGGTGCGGGTGTTTAATCAAGATCGACTGAGATCAGGTTATCATCAACTGAGTGTCAGGGATTTGAGATATTCCAAGACTACTTTTAGAACAAGATTACGACATTATGAATTTCAGTGATGCCATTTGGTGTAACTTAACGCACCTGCTGTATTCATGGATCACATGAATCGTGTGTGTTAACCATACTTTGGTATAAATTTTGTATTGTGTTCATTGATGATATTCTATCATAATTTCGTAACAAAGATAGAGCCGCAAAATCATCCTAAGAATAACTAATTACTCAAGAAAGGAGTTTGTATGCCAAGTTCTCCAAGTGTGATTTCTGGATTCATATCGTGCAATTTCTTGGACACTTAATTGATAGTCAAGGACTTCATGTTGACCCCGCCAAGATTGAAGCAGTTAAGAATTGGGCATCTCCTACTACACCCACAGAAATACGTTAATTCTTAGGACTTGATGGCTATTACGGAGGATTCATAAAGGTTTTTCGAAGAATGCAAAGTCTTTGACTAAATTAACCAAGAAAAACAAGAAGTATATCTGGGGCAAAGATCAAGAGTCGGCTTTCCAATTACTAAAACAAAAGCTTTGTGAAGCTCCAATCTTAGCATTACCAGAAGGAAACGATGATTTTGTTGTTTACTGTGATGCATCCCATCAAGGTCTGGGAGCGGTGTTAATGCAAAGAGAGAAAGTTATTGCATATGCATCTCGACAACTCAAACCTATGAAGGGAATCACTATACCACTCATGATCTCGAATTAGGAGTAGTTGTGTTTGCTCTTAAAATCTGGAGACACTATCTCTATGGCACAAAATGTACGGTTATCACCGATCACAAAAGTCTTCAACATATTCTTAATAAAAAAGAATTAAACATGAGACAACGTCGTTGGCTAGAATTACTCGTAGATTACGATTGTGAGATTCGTTATCACCTTGGAAAGGAAAATGTTGTGGCAGCTACCTTTAAAGCCGAAGAAACGATCAAACCACTCCGAGTTTTGATCATTAGTTCATAACCATTCATCCAAATTACAATCACAAATCTCCAAACTCCTAATTGAAGCACTCAAGGAAGAAAACATCAAAGTTGAGAACCTAAGAGGATTGGACAAAGCATTTGAAATACGTCCTAATGGAACTCATTGTATTAAGAAACGAAGTTGGTTACCACTCTTTGGTAATCTGAGAGACTTGATTATACATGAGTCCCATAAATCGAAGTATTCCATTCACCCGGGTTCTGACAAGATGTATCAGGATCTTAAGAAAACTTATTGGTGCCTAACATGAAGGCACATCATCACTTGATATATCTGGCACTGTTAACATGTTCTAGGTTAAGGCAGAATGTCAGTTTCCTCTGGCTTACTGTTAAACCGAAGTATTCCTATGTGGAAAGGGGAGTGACATCACAACTAGATTTCATCACAAAATGGCCCAAAACATTAACGGGACATGGACACAATCTGGGTTATTGTCGATGCCTTACAATATCTCCGCACACTTCATCTACACATGAGAGAAAGCAGTAGTATGGACCCTTAAAAGGTTTATATATAAAGAAATAGACTTCCCAGCATGGAGTGCTAATATCTATCATCTCGGGAATCATAACAATATTTTCTTATCCAGATGTCAGGAAATCTTTACAAATATTATGCTTTGAGTACTAATTAGACATGAGTACGGCATATCATCCCGAAACTGATGATGGGCAAAGTGAAAGAACCATCCAAACACTTGAATACATGCTTTGAGCCTGTGTTATAGATTCTGGAAAAGGATGGGAAAGACACTTACCATTGGTAGAATTTTCCTACAATAACAGTTACCATGCCAGTATTAAGGCAGCACCATTTGAGGCACTTTATGGTCGAAAGTGTAGATCACCTGTTTGCTGGGCCAAAGTTGGAGATGTTCAACTTACGGGACCAGAGATAATCTATGAAACCACCAAAAAGATAGTACAAATCCGACAACGCTTGCAAGATGCAAGAGATCAACAAAGGAGTTACGCCAATATAAGGCGAAAGTCTTTGGAATTCCAAGTTGGAGATCGTGTTATGTTGAAAGTATCACCTCGAAAAGGTGTCATTCGATTCGTCTTTCGATTCTTTAAAATAGAGGAGAAGCTTAATCCACGATACATTAGACAATTTCAAAATTCTTGAACGAATTGGCCTAGTGGCATACAAACTAGAGCTTCCTGAAGAGCTTAGTAGTATCCATAATATTTTCCACGTTTCTAATCTCAAGAAGTGCTTATCCGATGAATCTCTTATTATTTTAATGAAAGAACATCAACTCGATGACAAACTTAACTTTGTAGAAGAACCAATGAGTAATGGATCGTCCCCCCCCCCCCCCCCCCCCTTTTTTTTATTTTCTTATCTTTTTTTTTCCCTTTTCACCTGAAAACAAGCAATTAAAGCATAGTTGATATTCCTTAGTTAAAGTGTGCTGGAACCTCTTAAAGTTTACCAGAGTTTACTTCGGGAACGCGAAGACAAATTCGTGAAATATCCTATCTTCTATGTTTTCAAACATCTCTTCAATTTTTTAATTAAATCTCAAGACGAGATTTCTGTAAGGTATGGGGGGACTATTAACAACCCGAATTTTCTTAAATGTAAATTATCACATCTTTTAAGTTATAGCATGTACTCAATCTATCAATTATCATATGAAACTCACCTTTTTAGGGAAAAGTTTTCGCTTTATTACATTACTTATTTGCAATATCTCGATGTACAACATTTCTTGCACTAATAAGTTAACGGGCTCATGAACCTAATATGGCAATCTATCTTCCATATATGTCAAGAAATCATCTAATATATATGTCTTATATCATATTATCATTTTTTCAAAGTACATTCATTACTATAAATGTACACATTAGATCGTTATATCAAAACGGGACTTTTAATACCTAATATCGTATGCCTCTTAACCCTAATTCCTATGAATGATTATTATATAAATTGAAATGTCAAGATACTAAAGCATTATGTCATATGTAATATTACATATCATTTGAAATATGTAATCTCTTCACAGTCAAAGTACAATTTCTCTAAAAACTCAATGTCAAGTCATTAAAGTTTGATATCCAAAATAGTCGTTTTAACTCCGTTTTCATACTAATATCTTCACCACCCACTTTATGTTCAAGCGTCTACAATCTATATTAAAATTTTCTATTAAACGCCCTTAATTATTTCTATTCATAAGCTTTTCATACATCTTTTACACTCAAAACCCTTATTCAAAAACCCTAAAACCTAAATACGAGCAAAAAATTTTTTTTTTTTTTCTGAACCATCACCCGTTCTTGATTTTTATCCATTTGTAAACCCAAACCAACTTTAAAATAAGTTATAATACATTAAATTACAACATTATCAATCACATTTCAATTTCATCATATATTTCACCATATTAAACAAAAATGTTACATAGAAATAAACTATAGAAAACCCTAATTGTGCCATATTTTGAACTTTGAAACGATTTACTCTTTTTCTACCCATTTTAAACCAAACACTATCAATTTTGATTATAATTCTTAATGTATAAGTCTAAGGATCAGTAAAACTATCATTCCATAATCAAGTTACACGTAGCTCAAGCTTGGAAAACCCAAATTAAGCACCTAATTACCAAAAACTTTTCATAACCTTTACATTTTGACCCATTTTGAAATTTTTTCTTGCATTCATGCACCTTGATGATGCACCTACTTGAAGTGAAAGCTGCTTACAAGCACCTCTCTTCAAATATGTTCAACTTATATTGTTTAAAATTCATCACATGGTTGCTTGTTCTCTTATCCTTAGTCGCGGCATCAAAAGAGGTACACGCCTCATTCAAGCTAGTTTCTAGCTTAACCACCACATATAATAGCTTATCCTCATCACCCTCTAGGTATCTTATGTGTCCTAACTCAGATTGAAAGCTTTCCTTGATCTCCTATAGGGTATTCGACCTATAAATAGCAACTAAACACCTCATTTTCTTCATCCTACCACTTCCTCATATATCAACCCCCTTACATTGAGCAAATCCTTTGCTCTAACAGATCCTAAGAGGTCTTAAGAAGGCTCAAGTACAGAAAGGAAGCAAAAGAAACCAAGAAACGAAGCCGGGGAGTCATTATTCTAGGCGTACGAAGCTAAAAGTCCCAATTCTGGCCCGTTTCTAAGCTATAAGCTCAAGACCAGGTTCTCTAAGCTTATATTCTGTTATCATTACCTTTATAATGTTCATATGATCATGCTAAAATCATAATATAAAGCTTTGAACTCAAAAACCTATGTGTTATACCTTTTTGATCCAAAACCGTACACCCGAAACCCTAATTTTATGTTTTTGCTTAATCTATAAGCTAAGCTTGATATAATATTTTTATAATCTATATTTTTTTCCCAATAAGCTTAACTAACATTAAAATAAGTGCTTTGATAAGTCATGAAAGAATTTGAGCTTAAAACCCGCGCGTTTTCATTTCAAAACCCTAATTTGACCCGTTTTGCTTCCTAGCTTAACGAATCGTTTAGTTAATTTAAACTTTCGTTGTGTTTTAAATCTATATTTTAGTTTATTATAAATTATAAATATCTATTTGAAATGTTTTTTAAAATAAGCTTGCTTGGGCATTTTGGACTTGTTTTGTAAATTATCCATGGGAAGGGGTATATATCGTAACTTTCAGAAAACTTATAGATTAAAAGGACTAAAAGTATCATTTTATTCAAACTTATAACTACAAGGGTCTATTATGTCACTTTTTAAAGTACAAGGTTTACTTGGTATATCTTTTAAATTGGGGACCAAAGTCAATAATTGCAAAAACCTCAAAGGGTTTTTCTGCCACTTTCTTTAAAACTCAAGGGTCTAAAATGTAACATTTTGAAAAAGTATAAAAACACATTTAAAACATTACAAGACATAACTTTAATTAACGCTTGACATGCTTAACATTTCCAGATATTGAATAAAATGCTTAAAACTGCTTATGTTATAACTATTATATCATTCATAACGAGGTGATTTCAAGGAATCTCCTGTCCCGGTTCATATTCATACCACACTACTAGGGAGTTCATAATTAAGGAGTTCAAATTGGTATTACGTTCTTACTGAGTTGTTGGGTTTACGATTTTAAAGTGCCTAGCTTCCTCAAAAAAAATACGTTTACTTAAATAACTTTGATTTATGATGGCTACCGAACGGTGTTATGTTTGTTATGATAATTTTAATATCAAAACCGACATCGATGTAAAATACTTACATATTAAAACAAATTATTGGACTTGACAATATATACCCAAGGTTGCCCATGACGACAAGCAGATTTACTATTTCGATTTCATATACATTGCTATCGATTTCCTTATTACTGTTCAGGTGAGTTCAATAGCCTCGCATTTCAATCTTTTTATAAACCCGCGAGGGAGATACATGCTATAAACATGAAGCAATTATTTCTGTATGCTTTTTCAATTTACTATTGCTCTACAGTAACTGCTTTGCCTTTAAGTCCCCATAATCATGAAACGTTTAATTACTCTCCGTAGAAGCGAGAATGATCGTGAATTGATATATTTGGGTTGTTTAGACTCCCCGTTGGTGTACCCAGTTAAAAGTAACTAACTGCACATCATTAGGAAATAACGTGTGGTATTTTGGCAAAGGCGTACCGCGGGGCTATAACGTCATCCAACTATTGTAACATTCTCAATTTAAGTCATTTTACAAACTCCTTTATTAGTCACTGTTCTTTTTAGTCAGTACGGTTTACTTTTAATTTTGTTTTGAGCTAAATCGCGTAGATAGGTAAATAATCTTTTAATGTAATATGGTCATCAAATAAATTTAGTTTACTTCCACCAAGTACAGAAAAGAAATAATTTCAACGAGGATGATTACTGTACTTTGGTATTTTATTTTTTTGATCATGCAAAAGGGTTCGTTATCGCAATAAAATAATGTGTTGAACACACCCCAGAATACCTAAACTTTCTAGACTCAAAACAATACAAAGCTTTAAAAAAAAACCTTAACACAAAAAATTTAATCTAATTTTGTGCATATAAACCACTAGGGGCCTCGGTTAGGGGTCCAAAACAAACGTAGGAAATCTTTTCTAATGATCACCTTACAAGTAAACCTAGTACTTGTCTAACTCATTACTACTTGTCCTAATGGTCTCCTATTTGTCATTTACACAATTGGTTTAGAACACATTATGCCTACTTGATTTTCTTTGTGCCGCGGATGACTAGGAAACCAACTTACAATTCCATAGATTTGCTAGCTAAAGCCAAATCATAAGATTAGTAAAAAACAATGTGTTTAGTAACTAGGAAAACTCAAAAACCACCTCCTAAGGCACAAATTTTGGTTCGGTGTGGTGGTTCCTGGTTTGTGAAAACCAAGTGAGCTCACTAGCTTTCTATCTCTATAAATATATTACTAAGCTCACTTAACATCATTTCACACACTCGTTATATACTTTCTTCTCTTCATTCGGATCACAAAACAAAATCAATACAATTTTTCCTATTTGGTAACATTTAAGAACACGACACACAGCTAAGGATAAAACAACGAGTGCACAAGGGGGTCTACGAGCCTAAGGGCTGCAAACTTCATGGTCCACTTTCTCAAGCTAAGAGCTATAGGACCCTTATAGTCCCTCACGACACTTTAAACATTCATAGTTTAATTGTCGCTTGATTCTTCTACGACTTGGGTAGGAGACCCATATGGGTTCACGCACTATATATGTATTGTTATACTTGTGTGGTGCAAAGACCAAATTAAAACGCATTTACCAAGATGGATTATGTCAATCTAGGGCTTAAGTGCCCTATTTATATGAAAAACTTAGACTTAGACGTAAACAATATACATTATACACAAATTGGTATGGAAAAACTATACTGTGAACTTTTTGTTAAAACGACATGATGACTCAAAGGAATGTGTAGGCAACCTTATCTAGCTTGTGCTATAGCGAAACCACGAACCCTATGCATGCAAATTAGGCTCACCTTTCGGTTATCTAGCTCAGTTAACCGGTGTCTTAAGAGATTCTTTTGAAAACATAACGGGCCAAATAATGGCTTCGTTAACACACGGCAGGGCCACACTCGGGCCAAACAGGCCCAACTAGTGGTGACCCCTCAGCTTATTAATAAGCATCTATCGACGCTTATTAATGTGGACCTACGAGCTTATTGAAACTTATATATGCCCCTTATCTACCCTTAAAAAATCCGAACCAACACTTTAACATGGACCTTTGGTACTATTTTCAGTAAATGGTTTGTTGGTGACAACATAGCCAATAAGATCCAAAATAAGACTCATCGAGCTTATCAATAAGCAAACAGCTTAAGCAACTTAAATAAGTTAACGATTGCATTTGGTACTACCCGGACAACTATTACATTACCAGTAGTAACCTTATGGTACTAACAAGAAACTAATGACAATATTATTTCTACAGGAGTAACTAATATGCTACCAGTTGTACTTGACTATATCTACCAGTGATAGTAAACTATTATATTTACTACCAGTCTAATAAACTTATTATTCTACCATGGAGTAACTAATATGCCTACAGTAAGTAATGATATATTATTCCAGTAGTAACCATTATATTACTACCTAGTACTAATGACATATTATTCTACCAGGAAGTAACTAATATGCTACCAGTAGTAATGACTATATCTACCAGTAGTTAACTATTATACGTACTATCAGTACTAATTGTACAATATTTATTCTACCAGAGTAACTAATATGCTACCAGTTAGTAATGACTTAATTACCAATAGTAACTATAAAGGACCTAAATATCATTTTTGTGAAACTAAAAGGACTTAATTATGTAATTATCAAACTAAAGGGTGTTACCTGTCAAATGTTTATATTTTATAAAACTAGGACCTAAAGTGTAATATCTAGAAGCTTAAGTGATTATTTGTGATTTAAAAGTGAAATTAATAAAAAAACGCTTAAAGTATCGTTGATAATAAATAATATGTCGGACAATTAAACGGGTTTAATTTACGAATTAATAAATAAGTATAATTTATTAAGAAAGTATATTTGTTTTTCCCAAAGAGCCATCAACAATTTCAAATACATTAAAACACGTACACCATACACAAAGTGGATAAAGTATATATAAACTAGCAAATTATACATAGAGTCTTTAGCCTAAACTTGTTTAGACTACAGACTGGCCGTAATTTTCTTAGGTATTTGACGGTTTTGTGCGTTCATACTTGGATCATCTATATCAATTTCCAGAGGACTATTCACTCAGGTGAGTTCATAGCCCCATGTTTTAAAATTATATAAATGATTTACATCCTTGGGGTGAGAACATGCTTTGTTTTACAAATTGGATGCAAATGTAAATTTTATACAATGATTACGTGTTTGCCTACGCAGCGATAACCCACTGAGCCCTTTATGATGAACTGTCAATTACTGGATTTATGAGGCAGGAATAATTATAGATAGGATATATTCTGGGATTGACAAATCCTGTTAGGTGTATAGATTTTAGCACATCCTCACTTGGGAATTCCGACCGTTTACGATGACGATTTGGGATGTTTCGAGTTAGAACATCATTCACGGGCATTCATTGGAAATATATTGCATTCATACATGTCGAGCTTCAGTGTCATGAGCTTAGGAAAACGTGATCACTTTTTATGATGTTTGCATGTGTTGCTAAATCATACACTTGGAAATCTTGCGGTCCTACTATTGATTTACATAAACCTATGAATTCACCAACATTATGTTGACGTTTTAAGCATGTTTTCATGGTCAATAAGGCGCGAGGTGCGATGGATTCCAATTGGAAGTCAATAATTGAGAGTCACACTTAAGATTTGGGGTCTACTTTTTTACTTTTGGGAAAATTGTTATAAACCGGAATATTTATTTATTATTGTTTGTAAACAATTTGAAGCCATGGGCTTATGGTAACAAACAAAGACATTTTGTTATTCCATGTATTTTATTTTTTCAAACGACACGTTTAGTAGTCGTTCTCAGAATCTTGTGAATATATGATCCATAAATGTAACGCACTCGGTATTCAAACATTCCGCTGATGTTGTGCTCAGATTTGAAGGTGTTACAGATTGGTATCTAGAGCCAAGGTTATAGAGAACCAGGTCAAAAGTTTTGTCTGGACTATAACCATTTTCAAACACTGTTTTCACAAATGGGATTTGCGAGGGACATACATGCATTACTTGTTTACATCTAGCACATATATGCTTACATGACATGCATTGCTTTAGCATTAGTAGGGTACTAAGTGCTTACATGATTGATATACGTGTATATAAATGATATTACATAAATTACTATAAGATCTTTATTATTAAAGCTTACAGACTATTCATATCGATCCCTCCTATAAGTAATACTTATATAAGTTATTTTTGCTTTTTGCAGTAGTCATCGTTCTTCTGCGGACATATGTTGTTACTACACTTCCATCTACACCGTCTCTGAGCCCGACTGAGCCTTCTTGGAGCGATGTTGAGAAAGGTATTGAGGGAGCCATTCCCACGGGTCATCATATTCGGATACGACGAACTACCGATACAAGCAGTAGCCCAACCCAAACAGATTACATTACATGCTCCAAAGGACCCACAGACACCGCCAATTCATCAGGACGAGGATGTGCATGAGTTTGTCCGGCTGAGGAGCAGCCATTACACTTCATGTTGATTCACCTACTGCTGAGTCACCCGGAATGTTAATGTGTCGTGATCCGAGGAGGATCAGAGGAGTAAGAGTGATGATGAAACAAGAGGATGGTCCGGGGTTGACTACCCTATGGACAGGGGAGATGATAGAGATGTACTGACCGATGATTTATCTAGGGGATGACGCATGTATGAGGATTGAGTATGGTGATGACCGAGGAGGACAAGGAGGAGGAGGAGGAGACATTAGCTCGAAAGACTCTATATTGTTGCACATGTTGATGAGCCTGTTTTCACACATGAGGGAACAGAGCCTGTTATACACCACCCTCACTACATTACTAATTGGGGTAGGTTACGTCCGGGCCCCAGGCTTCCAATATCCCTTCATTCCAAGCAATGGTTGAGAATGGCTTTCTGACCATGACTATCCCATCGCCATCACCCCTATATTCACTATCAACATCCCTCTGCAGGAGACGCGCCTTGCTAGGTGCTTGGCCCAACCTGCACATTTTTCAACATTTACTACCATCATTGGTGTCCAACCCAAATCCAGACACTAAGGATAGCTCCACTCAGGCTATTATTGATGCAGTTACTGCCGCAATACCATCACCACCACTACCACATCTCTTACATACCACCACCTATTGACGTAGGGATGGACATTCTTCGATGTCTGAGCAGCCTCCCCCGCAAGAGTTGTACTTTGTCTACTCATAGGCTCCATATACGAGGCGGGGAGAGGTTACACTTCTAGATCTACAGTGGTCAAGGGATAGATTATGTGTTTTACAGCACGGTAGATGCTGAAGAGAGGCGGCATGGGTTTAGAGGTTGTCGGGTACAGGATTAGGCGGTACTTGGAGTAGATACGTGCAGAGGCAGTTCCAGAGATAGCACCTATGACCGTGGGAGAGGTCAATACTAGGGTCACAGAGCTTGCTGAGCTCCATGAGCATGATACACAGGACTTGTATGCTTTACTAAAGGATGCTCAGGATAGTAGGTCTCGTATATCACAACGAGTCGATATGGACTCGCAGCGGGTCGATTTACTTATTGGGGATAGGATGACTCTCCAGGAGACAATATGGATGGTAGAGGAGGAGACTTATGCTTCCTGAGAGGCTTAGGCTCACTCGATAGGATTGAGTCAACGATCTCATTCAGGAGTTCAAAATCCATCATGTCTTGTGTATGACCAACTACGAGTACCATCTCCACGGCACCCCCAGACACAGATACAGGAATTTGAAAGCAGTACTTTCATTCAGACACATCATTAGGTACATGAGACTCGCTTTCAGATGTAGCAGGCTGAGTTAGCAGCGCTTCGAGAGACTAATCAAAGGTGTCAGGACCAGATGGTAGAGACTCTCCGAGTCATCAGAGATATGAGGCGAGAGATTGAGCGACTTTGAGGCTGTGTTGTTAAACACTAAAGGCAGCAGGCGAGAGCCAGACTGCACAGGACTTTAGGTAGGATTCCAGACCACCAGGATGCTTTTGGGGATGCCGACAGTCACATCTAGTGATTTATATTATTGTATCTTGCTAGGTCATTGTACAGGCATGTTAAGTAATAGGGGTTTTCCCCGATTAGCATAGCCTTAGTTAGATCTTTTGTAATTATTATTATGTGTACTCGAACAACTAAATTTATTTTCCCATATTTAGTTTTTTAAATTTCAAAAGTTATGAGTGATAGATGGATGTGTTTTAATTTGTACTATATACCTCTCTGGTGTTGATTATCTCACCTTTATACATTATTATTTCTGTCATTAACTCATGTTTTTGTCTTTTGTGATCTAGACAAATCATGGCACCTACAACCAGAAGAGGACCAAATACCTGTTAACCAACACCGACCAAAACAACATGACTCTAAAATCCATCAGTATGATATGAACAAGCTCTTTTATGACTCCACTATTGGGAGTTTGGGAAAGCCACAGTTCGACATGGGGATAATCGAAGGAAGAACGAGAAACTGCGCGCCCTTGTTTTTATGCTGACTTCATGAAGTGTCAACCTTTGAACTTCAAGGGGACTGAAGGCGTGGTCGGTTTAACTCGGTGGATTGAAAAGATGGAGTCAGTTTTCAATATCAGTGGTTGTGCTATTGAGAATCAAGTAAAGTTTGCCACCTACACTTTGTTAGGTGCTGCTTTAACTTGGTGGAATGGTCAGATAAGAACCTTAGGTCCAAAGGCATATGCAATGACTTGGGAAGTACTCAAGAAAAAGATGATGGACAAGTATTGTCTGCAGGGTGAAATCAAGAAATTAGAAATCGAGCTATGGAACCTAAAGGTCAAGGGAAACGATGTTCCAACATACACAGAACGTTTCTAAGAGTTAACCCTGATATGTACCAAGTTTGTTTCCAACAAAACCGAGAAGGTTGACAAATAAAATCAGTGGACTTCCTAACAACATTTATGGGAATGTCAAGTCTGCCAGACCCAAGACGTTAGATGAGACTATTGAATTGGCCAATGACTTGATGGATCAAAAACTCCGCACCTACGCGGAAAGGTAATCTGACAACAAAAGGATGGCTGACGATTCGTCCAGAAACAACCATGGTCACCAGCAACAACCCTTCAAGAGGCAAAATGTAGCCAAGGCCTACAATATAGGGACATGCGAAAGGAAGCCTTATGGGGGATCTCTGCCGAAATGCACCAAGTGCCATCTTCACCACAATGGCCCGTGCACCCAGCGGTGCCACAAGTGCAACAAAATAGGGAACTTTGCTCGCGATTGCAGGAATACTAGTAACACAAATGTTGCTAACACTCAGAAGGGCAATGGGGCAGCTCCCAAAGGAAATGGTTGTTTTGAGTGTGGAGCACACAGGTATATCAAGAGAGATTATCCTAAGTTGAAGAATATACAAGATGGAGATTAGGAATGCACAGGATGGGTTTATGCAGTTGGAAGGCAAAAAAAAGAGGGGGAAATGCATGGGAAACCCTGATGCCATATCGTATGGTTCTTGTCCTCTTAAATAACCACTACTGAATCTTTTTAATCAGAACTGGTGCCCGATAGAAGCTTTTATATCCATACTGCATTTACGTGCCTTGATAAAAATCGCCCCAACTCCATTAGATATAGTTATGAGGTCGTATTAGCTGATGGGAAATAGTCGGGATAGACACTATTATACGAGGTTTGCATCTTTACAATTTCTATGACCATACGTTAACATGATCTAATGCCCGTAGAACCTGGGTTGTTTCGATGGGTCATTATCGGTATGGACTGTTAAGATGATGTCCGAGTGATCGTGTGCGTTGTTGGTTTTGATTGATGAGAAACCTTGTTATAACTTCCCTACGGGAAATTTGAAACTTGACTTTTTTGTGCAATTGAAAGTAGCAACACGGTGGAGAGAATCCGGTGTGACAGTTATCCATGTTCAAAAGCTATGAGTACATGGCCAAAGGATGCCAGGTACTTTTTAACTACAGATATACCGCCTAAGGAAAGAGGAGGACAAGTCGGAGTTAAAACTGATATAACGGAAGTACCATCTCCGAGATTTTTACTGAAGTATTTCCTGAGGACTTGCCAGGTCTTCCTCTAGCTCGACCAGTGGAATTCCAAATCGACTTAATTCCAGGAGCCGCACCCGTAGCTCGAGCACCGTATAGGTTGCTAACCACCACCCCCTGTACTAGTATACCGCAAACCCACCCCTCCATCGAAATGAGGAATTATCTGAACAATTTACAGGAACTTTCTGACAAGGGATTCATAATGTCTAGTTCCTCAACCTTGGGGAGCCCGGTCTTATTGTCAACAAAAGAAGGATGGGACGTTCAGGATGTGCATCGACTTACCGTGTTGTTAAATAAAATGACAGTAAAGGAATCGTTATCACTCCCTGTCGATCGAGATTAGTTTGATCCAAATTCAAGGATCCAATATTTATTCGAAGATAGATCTGAGATCGGGATATCACCAGCTTAGAGTACGAGAATAATACATTTTAAAGACGGCATTCCGAACTCGGTATGGTCATTACGAGTTCCAAGTTATGCCATTCGGACTGAAAACAACACCTGCGGTATCACGGACCATATGAACCGACTGTGTGCAAGCCTTACTTAGATTAATTCATTAAATTGTCTTCATCGAGGGACATACTTATTTATTCAAAGGATGAGAAAGAGCACGAAGAACATCTTAAGGCAATTTTGGAATTGCTTAAGAAGGAGCAGTTATATGCTAAGTTTTCAAAATGCGAGTTTTGGATCCCGAAGGTACAATTCCTCGGTCACGTCATTGATAGCAGAGGCATACATGTAGTTCCTAGCCAAGTTAGTAATCTCATCAAAGATTTGGGCATCTCCTAAGACTCACTAAATACGCCAATTTTTAGGTCTTGTTGGTTACTATCGAAGGTTCATTGAAGGATTTTCGAAGATTGCTAAGTCAATGACAAAACTTAGTCAGAAAGGAATCAAGTTCGACTGGGGAGAGAAGGAAGAGAACGCTTTTCAGTTAATAAAGCAGAACTGTGCAGTGCACCAATTATGGCTTTACCTGAGGGGAGCGAGACTTTGTGAGTCTACTGTGTGCGTCACACAAAGGGTTTTGGTGCTTGTACTAATGCAGAGGGGAGAAGGTGATTGGCTATGCTTCTAGACAAACTAAAAGTGCAATGAGAGAACTACACCACTCATGATTTAGAACTTGGGTCAGGTAGATGTTTGCCTAAAGATATGAAGACACTATCTATACGGATAACAGATTGCACCATGTTCAACGACCATAAAGTCTACAAACATTCTCGATCAGAAGGAGGCTTAACACGAGATAAACGTTGTTGGCTTAGAATTAAATACGTGACTACGATTGTGATATTCGTTATCATCCCGGGAAAGCAAACGTAGTGGCCGATGCACTGAGCCGTAAGGAACGGACTGAGCCATTGCTAGTTCGAGCCTTAGTTATGAAAATTAGTTTGGATCTCCCCAAACGAATATTAGAAGCTCAGATCGAAGCCCAGAAACCAGAGAATCTCGTGAATGAAGACGTAGGCGGTATTAATCCGAGGGATTATTCCCAAATTGGAACCTCGTACCGATGGAACTAATGTTTACACGGGCAGGAGTTGGGTTACCTTGGTCTTAGAGACTTAGATTGTGATTATGCATGAATCCCACAATTCGTAATATTAATCAATCCCGTGGTTCCGAAAAATGTACCAAGATGTGTAATAACTATATTTGGTGGCCAAACACAGAAGGCTCGACATCGCCAAGTACCACTTTGGCAACTGCCTGACATGGCAAGGGGTCAGGCGTAGATCTAAGGCCATGGGGATTTGCTGTACAACCAGAATACCGAGTGGAAGTGGATAATATCATGAGGGATTTATCCCAACACTTCTAGATAGTCACAGGTTTCGACACCTCTGGGGGTTGTTGTGGAATCGACTTACAAAATATGCTCACATCTACCAATAAGGGAGAATGGTACGTTAGACAAAATATTGGAAGGTTGTACTTGAACATGGTAGTGGCAAGACATGGGATACTTGCCTCAATTATCTGTGATCGTGACGAAAGATTACACTTCAAATTTATGGGAGATCATTTCAGAAAGATTTTGGGTAAGATATTAGTTTGAGCACTGCGTATAATCCAGAACTCTAACGGCCACGAGTGAAGAGAACCATTCAAACTCTACAGGCCATGCTACGTGCTTGCACGTGATCGATTTGGCAAAGGATGTTGGTTAAGCATTTGCCATTGGCCGAGTTTTCATACAACAACAGTTATCACGCTTGCATAAAGGCCGCCCCTTATGAGGCACTGTATGGGCGAAAATGTCGATCACCGGTGTACTGGGCTAAGGTTGGGGAAGCCCAAATGACTGGTCCAGAATTGATCCAAGAAACAACATAAAATATCGTCCTGATCAAGCAAAGGATGCAAGCTGCTCAGGATCGACAAAAGAGCTACGCCAATCGGAAGTGAAAGCCGATGGAGTTCGAGGTTGGGGACAGAGTTATGCTCAAGGTCTCACCTTGGAAAGGGGTCGTACGATTCGGTAAGCAGGGCAAGCTGAACCCGAGATATGTCGGACCTTTCAAGGTGTTAGCAAAAGTGGGGAAAGTTGCTTATAGGCTGGAACTTCCTCAAGAGTTGAGCAGAGTTCACCATACTTTCCATGTGTCTAATCTGAAGAAATGTTACGCTGACGAACCCTTAGTCATGCCGTTAGAAGGAATTCATGTTGACGATAAGCTCCAGTTTGTAGAAGAACCCGTTGAAATCATGGAACGGGAGATCAAACGATTGAAGCGAAGCCGGATACCATTGGTCAAGGTTCGCTGGAACTCTAGGCGGGGCCCTGAGTTTACCTGGGAACGTGAAGATTCGTTTTTTTTAAACAAAAATACCACAGCTTTTTCACAAACGGCTTCAGTCGTCTGCTACAAGGTTCTTAAGCTTTGAGGACAAAGCTCGTTTAACGGGGCTTAGTCAATGTTCATTTAAGTATGTTACGCATTTACTTTTAATTTGCTTTGAGCTATATCGCGTCTAGACTAGAAATAAGAAATAATCTTTTAAGTAAATGGTCATCAATCGCGGCTAAGTGCATACACACACACAAATGATATAAGTCCCACAATCTTAGCAAATCTTGTACATCATGCAAGCAATTAAGGAGTGGTACTTAGTGGTTTAGCTTAATACCATTTGAGGCTAACTAGAAACCCTCAAAAACCATGCACTATGGATCGGTTTGGTTTGTTTGGGACTAAGGAGGGTTAACTAGCCTCATTTGCCTATAAATACACACTCATATTGTCACTTAACACATTTCTACAACTCATTTACTCTCTATTCCATTCGGCTACATTATAACCGAACCCATACACAAACCACATTCGCTCTAAGGATTCAAGGAAGCACTTAGGATCGAGTACAAGGGTTTAAAGGGGGAAACGCAAGCTAAGGAGTCGGGTATATAAGCTTTTAAGCTTAGGGTGATACACATTTGGGTGTAAACCTTTCGTGTGAGTTTAAAATCTAAAACCAAGATGCTAGGACCATTGTAAGTCTCAACATTAATGCATTCTTGTCACATTTCAATTTGCAATATACACGTCTAGTTATAAATGTCACCTATATACATATATGATAAGCTAACGTGAGTGTGTGTTCGTCAAAAGACCAAGCACGCCAAGTATACGCACATGCATGCGTGTAATAGCACTAAAGTGGTGTATGGACCTAATAAAATGTATGTACAACATGATTAACGACAAGCTAGGGCATAAACGTTCCATGAGTGTGCTAACATGGACACTAACGTGAACACTAGTCATATACACACAAATACCTTGAAACTCATACGTAAACTTTCAAAGAAAACATAACGATGTGGCTTGGGAATGCGTATATGGCCTTAACATACGATTGCATGTAATGCACGACCTATATATGAGCTAAACGAAATGCATCATGGTCACTAGGACTTTTCCCGACACGTACACTTTGCTAGAAAGCCTAACGGGCCACTCATAGCCTCGTAAAGCCCACACAGCCCATGTATGGGCCCAACCGGCCCAACAACCCATGCGTGAAGCCCACGGCTTAATGATAAGCTCAAGAGAGCTTATCGAGGGCTTATAAGACTGTCAAGCTCATTTGGGTTAAACAAAATGTAAAGGAAACCATAACGGGCCTTGCACGGCCCATTAAACCCAACAGACCACGCACTTCGAAACTTCAGCTTAATAATAAGCTCTACGAGCTTATTTAGGGGTCTATAGTGCTTATTGATTCACTTGAATCCTAAAATACCTATAAGGAGCTAGTCGAGCCCTTAATGGACCCGTTGGCCCATTAGCAAGCCCAACACGAGCCAACAAGCTCATGATAAGCTTAATCAGCTTATTTATGAATTTGTAAGGCTTATTGAACTCATATGGACCCTAAGGTACCTTGTTGTGTATTAAAAACACAAACAGACCCTTAATGGGATTGGTAGCCCATTACCGTGACTAACAAAGCCTATAAGCCACAAATAAGCTTTGGCAGCTTATTTGTGAGCTTAGACAGCTTATAGGATTTATAATAAGCCTAGACAAGCTAACGGACCCAAAAGAATTAAGCCCAAACCTCTAGAACCCTTATCGGGCTCGTATCAAGCCCAACAAGCCCAATAACGAGGCTTATTTGCTTATTTGATAAGCTGAACAGTAAACAAACCTTAGAAAGCTTAACAAGTTTAGAAAATAAGTTAAAATGCTAAGAAAAACCTTTTAATGTGTTTCAGGTTTGAGTTATTGGGCTCGCTAGCCTAATAAGCTCGAATAAGCTCCAATAAGCTCTCCTGAGCTTATTGGTAGCTTAAACAAACTTAAATAAGCTTAACGAATGCATTTGTGCTTTTTAAAACTTAAATGGACCCTTAGAACACTTAATGGACTTTAATGGGCCCAATAAGGCCCATTAAGCCAAAATAAGCTCGTTAAAGCTTATTTATAGACTAGGTCAGCTTATATGGCTTATTTGGACTTAATTAAACATAATTCCACTTGTTGGGATTTAATTGGAGTGAAAATGCAATTTTTATAAAGTTGGAGGACTAAAAGTGCCAATTTATAAACTTAAGGGTCAAAACAGTCGTTTACTAAATTTAACAAGTCCAGGGACTGTTTCTGTCAATTCTAGAAACTGAGGGGGGGCTTTTTCAAACCTATAAGGACCTAAAGTGAAACTTTGTAAAGTTAAAGGACTAAAAGTGAAATTATTGAAACTTGAGGGTTTGAAATGTAAAATAGTATATGTTTTATATACCCAGGGGCTGTTTTGTAATTACAAGTAACTTAAGGGTATTTTGTAACCGAAAGTGATTTTTATAAACACTTAACGAATCGGACAAGTTATATATTTATCAAATATCATAACGAGTTAAACCACGACTTAATAAATATGGATATTTATTAAATAAATGTTTATACGAATACTAGAACGTGGGAAATCTCATACCTTTCTAAGAGCCATCAACAATTTCCAATACATTAAACACGTACACCACCACATAAGTGATAACAATATATATAGAATTTAGTTTATACACTGAGTCATTAGCCTAAAGATGTAGACTAAGACTTGACCGTATTTACTTAGGTATTTGACGGTGTGATTCATTGCTTACTTGGATATCTATTATCATTTTCAGAGGACTATTTACTAAGGTGAGTTCATAGCCCCATGTTTTACAATTATTTAAATGATTTACATCCTTGGGGTGAGAACATGCTTTGTTTTACAAATTGGACGCAAGTGTACATTTTATATAATGATTACGTGTTTGCCTAAGTAGCGATAACCCACTGAGCCCTTTATCATGAACTGTCAATTACTGGATTGTGAGCGCGAATGTTATAGATAGATCTATTTGGGATTGACAATCCCCGTTCGGGTGATTAGCTATCACTGGGAACGAACGTATACCATGTCGGATTTGGGGATGTTTCGGGTTAAAACATCATTCACGGGCATTCATTGGCAATATATTGCATTCATACATGTCGAGCTTCAGTGTCATGAGCTTAGGAAAACGTAATTACTTTTTATGATGTTTGCATTTGTTGCTTAATCATATACATGGAAATCTTGCAGTCCTACTATTGATTTACATAAGCCTATGAATTTATCAACTTTATGTTGATATTTTAAGCATGTTTTCTTAGGTCAATAAGGCATGGGGTGCTCAGATACATTGGGTCTATTGCCTTATGCTGCAACAATGTTCAACATTCCAGATCAAAGCATATAGACATCAGATTTCACTTTATCAAAGAGCATGTTGAGAATGGGGTGATCGAACTCAAACAATTTGAAGCCACGAGCTTATGTAATGAACAAGTATTTTGTTAAATCCAATGTATCTTTTTTTTAAACGACACATTTAGTGGTCCTATTTTTTTATTTGTCTCATATCTTGGTCTAATGACATGAAGTAACACCCTCTGGATATTCAAACATTCCGCAGCGACCCGATTTTGGTGTTATAGATTGGTATCTAGAGCCAAGGTTATAGAGAACCAGGTCAAAAGTTTTTGTCTAGACTATAACCATTTTCAAAAAGCTGTTTTCACAAATGGGATTTGCACGGGACATACATGCATTACTTGTTTGCATCTAGCACATATATGCTTACTTGATACATACTATTTTAGCATTAGTAGGTTACTAAATGCTTACATGATTGACATACGTGTATATAAATTATATTACGTATAGTACTATAAGAGTCTTATAGATATAACATAGAGACCACTCTTATAATTAAAGCTTATAGACATAACATACCGATCCCTCTTATAATTAATACTTATATAAGTTATTTTTTGCTTCTTGCAGTAGTCATGTCTTCTGCATCATCTGCGGTTACCTACGCTTCTGTCTATACCGATTCTGAGCCAGTCAGAGTCTTCTGGGGAGCCTATGATGAGGAGATATATGAGGGAGGCATTCCACGGGTCATCGTATTAGGATACGACAGACTCCCTATACAGCCAGTAGCCCCACCGTCACCGAAGTACATACCAGGCCCAGAGGATCCACAGACACCACCAGTTCCTCAGGACGAGGATGAGCGTGAGCCTATGTTCGTACATGCACATGATCCTGACTACGTGCCAGAGCCTATATACCCTGAGTATATACCATTAGAGGATGAGCATGAGTTTCCAGCTGAGGAGCAGCCATTACCTCCTGTTGATTCACCTCTTTTGAGTTACCCAGATATGTTAATGACTTGGATCCCTAGAGGATCCAAGGAGTATAATGATTGAGAGACCAGAGGATGGTCGTTGACTATCCTATGGACGGGGGAGATGATGGATATGATGATGACGTCGATTCATCTAGGGATGATGCCGATGATGAGGATGAGGATGAGGACGAGGAAGACGAGGAGGATGAGGAGGAGCACATAGCTCCGGCCGACTCTACTATTGTTGTACCTACTGTTGAGCTTGTTTCCCTACCTGAAGGAACAGAGCCTGTTATACCACCACCTCCTCCACTGATATTTCTACCACTGGAGCTAGGATCACTGTCCGGATTCAGGTTCCATATCCCTTCCACCAGAGGTAGAGGTTGAGAGACTTCTAGCCATGACTACTCCATCACCATCACCACCTATCTCACTATCACCACCCTCTGCAGGAGAACGTCTTGATAGGTGCATGGCCCCACCTGCACATTCATCACAACCACTAGTGCCATCACCATTACTACCATCATCTAGGTGTTCGACCCAAATCCAGACACTCAGGATAGCCTCTACTCAGGCCCTTATTGGTGCAGTTACTGCCGCATTACCATCACCTCCACTACCACCATTACCACCATCTCTATACATACCACCACCTGTTGACCGTAGGGATGATATTCTCGAGTTTGAGCAGCCACCTCGCAAGAGGTTGTGTTTGCCCACTCTAGGCTCTAAATATGAGATCGGGGAGAATTCTACTGCCAGACCTACCAGAGATCGAGGGGTAGATTATGGGTTTGTCAGCACTGTAGATGCTAAAGCAAGACGTCAGGGGATTAGTGAGGTTGGGTATGGTATTAGGGATACTTGGGTAAATCCAACAGAGGTAGTTCTTGAGATAGCACCTATGACCGTGGGAGAGGTCAATACTAGGGTCACAGAGCTTGTTGAGCTCCATGAGCATGATACACAGGACTTGTATGCTTTACTAGAGGATGCTCAGGATAGTAGGTCTCGTATATCATAGCGAGTCAATATGGACTCGCAGCGGGTCGACTTACGTATGGGGGATAGGATGGCTCTCCGGGAGACAGTATGGATGGTGGAGGAGGAGGCTTATGCTTCCCGAGAAGCTTGGGCTTACTTGATAGGATTGAGTCAGGTGACCCATCAGGAGCTTCAGACCCACTGTGATCATGTGTATGCATACGAGACCCATATCCAGGCACATCAGACACAGCTACAGCTGCAGGGTACTCTCATTCAGACACAGCATCAGAAAAAAAAAAAAAGGGGAAAACAGGTACATGAGACTCGCTTTCAGATGCAGTAGGTTGAGATAGCAGTGCTTCGAGAGACTGACCGTAGGCGTCAGGAGCAGATGGTAGAGACTCTCTGAGTGATGAGAGACATGAGGCGAGAGATGGGCGACATGCAGGCCGAGTTGTTAGCACTGCAAGAACACCGAGAAGCTAGGCAGCCAACACCAGATGTAGCATTCAAAAGATCATCAGGATGATTCTGGGGATGCTGACAGTCACGTCTAGTAGTTTATGTTATTTCCCTTGCTAGGTCATTGTACAGGCATGTTAAGTATTAGGGGTTTTCCCCGCTAGCATAGCCTTAGATCTCTTGTATTGTATTTTTGTGTAACAACAACTATTCATGTAAAATTTTCTAAGTTATGAAGAATAGATACGTTATGTTATATACCTCTCTTGTGTTAACATCACATCTGTAAATTATTATGTACCTTGTTATGATTGTGACCTCACGTGTTGTCTCTTATGATTTAGACGAATCATGGCACCTACGACCAGACAATGACAAAATACCCCTACTGACAACACCAACCCAAACAACATGACTCCAGAATATGTCCAAGCTATGATTGATCAAGCTCTTCAGCAAAACTCCACCAATGGAGACGCAAGCCACAGTTCGCACGGGGATGACCGAAGGAATGTGCAAACTGCACGCCCTTGTTACTATGCTGATTTCATGAAATGTCAACCTTTGAACTTCAAAGGAACTGAAGGCGTGGTCGGTTTAACTTGGTGGATTGAAAAAAGAGTCGGTTTTTTCAATATCAGTGGTTTGTCGATTGAGAATCAGGTAAAGTTTGCCACCTGCACTCTGTTAGGTGCTGCTTTGACTTGGTGGAACGGTCAGATAAGAACCTTAGGTCCCGAGGCATATGCAATGACTTGGGAAGGACTCAAGAAGAAAATGACGGACAAGTATTGTCCACTAGGTGAGATCCAGAAACTAGAAATTGAGTTGTGGAACCTAAAGGTCAAAGGGAACGATGTTCCAGCATACACTGAACGTTTCCAAGAGCTAACCCTGATATGTACCAAGTTTTGTGCTAATGAAACTGAGAAGATCAACAAGTACATCCGTGGACTTCCTGATAACATCTATGGGAATGTGAAGTCTTCCAAGCCCAAGACGTTGGATGAGACGATTGAGTTGGCCAACGACTTGATGGATCAGAAACTCCGTACCTATGCGGAAAAATCTGATAACAAGAGGAAGGCGGATGATTCATCCAGAAACAACCATGGACACCAACAACAACCCTTCAAGAAGCAGAATGTAGCCAAGGTCTACAATATGGGGACTGGTGAGAAGAAACCCTATGGGGGAAACTTGCCCAAGTGCACCAAGTGCCATTTTCACCACAATGGTCCATGCACCTAGAAGTGTCATAAGTGCAACAAGGTAGGACACTTTGCCCGTGATTGTAGGAGTATTGGTAACACAAATGTTGCTAATACTCAAAAGGGCTATGGGGCAGCTCCCAAGGGGAAATGGTTGTATTTGAGTGTGGATCACCAGGCATCTAAGAGATTGTCCTAAGTTGAAGAATAAGGATGGAGGGAATGGGAATGCACAAGGCTGGGTTTATGCAGTTGGGAATGCAGAGAAGAGAGGGAATGCATCGGGAAACCCAGACTCCAATGTCGTCACGGGTACGTTCCTCTTAAACAACCACTATGCATCTATCTTATTCGACACTAGTGCCGATAGAAGTTTTATATCTACTGCATTTAGTTCCCTGATTGACATCGTCCCAACTCCATTAGATAATAGTTATGATGTCGAATTAGCTGATGGGAAAATAGTCGGGATAGACACTATTATACGAGGTTGCACTTTAAATTTCTTAAACCATCCGTTCAACATAGATCTAATGCCGTAGAACTGGGTAGTTTCGACGTTATTATCGGATGGACGTGGTTAAGAAGATGTCACGCCGTGATCGTGTGTGATAAGAAACTTGTTCAAGTTCCCTATGGGAATGAAACTTTGACTTTTTGTGGCAACGAAAGTAGCAACGGGAGAGAATCTCGGTTGACAGTTATCTCATGTTCAAAAGCTCAAGAGTACATGGCGAAGGGATGCCAGGTCTTTTTGGCGCAGATATCCGCCAAGAAAGAGGAGGACAAGTCAGAAGGAAAACAAATTAAGGACGTACCAATCATCCGAGACTTTCCTGAAGTGTTTCCCGAGGACTTGCCGGGTCTTCCTCCGGCTCGACCAGTGGAATTTCAGATCGATCTGATTCCAGGAGCCGCGCCCGTAGCTCGAGCACCGTATCGATTGGCTCCATCCGAAATGAAGGAATTATCGGAGCAACTACAAGAGCTTTCTGACAAAGGATTTATAAGACCTAGTTCCTCACCTTGGGGAGCCCTGGTCTTGTTTGTCAAAAAGAAGGATGGGTCATTCAGGATGTGCATTGACTACCGGGAGTTAAATAAGCTGACAGTGAAGAATCGTTATCCACTCCTGAGGATCGACTATCTATTTGATCAACTCCAAGGATCCAGTATTTAATCGAAGATAGATCTGAGATCAGGATATCACCAGCTTAGAATACGAGAGCAAGACATTTCAAATATGGCATTCTGAACTCGGTATGGTCATTACGAGTTCTAGGTTATGCCATTTCGGCTTGAAAACGCACCTGCAATAATTCATGGACCTCAATAACCGAGTATGCAAGCCTTACTTGGATAAGTTCATAATTGTCTTCATCGATGACATACTTATTTATTCAAAGGACAAGAAAGAGCATGAAGAACATCTTAAGGCCATTTTGGAATTACTCAAGAGGGAGAAGTTGTATGCCAAATTTTCAAAATGTGAATTTTAGATTCCGAAGGTACAATTTCTCGGGCATGTCATTGATAGCAGAGGCATACACGTAGATCCATCTAAGATAGAATCTATCAAAGATTAGGCGACCCCTAAGACACCAACGGAGATCCGCCAATTTTTAGGTCTTGCTGGTTACTATCGAAGGTTCATCGAAGGAATTTCGAAGATTGCTAAATCAATGACGAAGCTTACATAGAAAGGAATCAAGTTTGACTGGGGTGAAAAAGAAGAGAACGCATTTCAGTTGATAAAGCAGAAGTTGTTGTAGTCGAGGCTAAGTTCATGGGGGTGGATTACCTTGAAGGAAGCGAAGACTTTGTAGTCTACTGTGATGCGTCACACAAAGGTTTAGGCGCTGTGTTGATGCAGAGAGAGAAGGTGATTGCCTATGCTTCTCGACAGTTAAAAGTTCATAAGAAGAACTACACCACTCATGATTTAGAACTTGGATCGGTGGTATTTGCTCTAATGATATGGAGACACTATCTATATGGACCAGATGCACCGTGTTCACCGACCATAAAAGCCTGCAACACATTCTAAATCAAAAGGAGCTTAACATGAGGCAACGCATGAGCTTGAATTGCTAAGTGACTACTGATTAGGTTTAAATTCAACCCTTTATATATATAAATATAAATAAATATAAATATATAATAAGGATCAAAATCCACAAAATCAATGAAACCGGAAGTAGTATATGATATTCTCGGGTCGTTATCCCCAGCGAGGAGTGAATTGGAAAGTCGAGAGTTGGTTTGACATTTGATGTTTGAATAGAACAAGATTTGGATTGGATTTCTAAATCTACGGGAAAAATAAGGCAATCTATACTAGAAATGAGAAAGGCACACAAAATTATACTAAAAACGTAAACGGAAATCTAAAAACGACACTTAAAAACCCTAATTTCTAAAAAATTAACCTAAAATGATTTTTTCACTTTTAATAGACTCTAATTAACTAAAAAGTAAGATTAAAGAAAACTAGAACGAAAACGGAATTGATTTGGGCTTTAAAACACAAAAAACGTGAACGGGAACGAATCCCGTTCTTTAAAAAATGAAATTTTGCAAAAATGACCCTACGAGAGCAAATTTAATTTTCCTAGGAACTATATGATAAAAGAAAATTTTTAAAAAAAGAATTATATTTTTTTGACTTTTTAATAATTTATTATGATTTAAAAACAGTTTTAAAGAAAATAAATGATTAAAAATAGAAAACAATTTTGGAAAAATACGAAAAAATTACAGAAAGTAGATTAAGCTATGCTGGTTTTAGGAAAAATAAGCTGGGGTTGCCAGCTTATTGGAATAAGCTCTAAATAAGCTAAAACAGCTTATGGGTTTATGGGCTAAAGAAGTGGTTAAATTATTAATTGTGCAAACTCATACCGGATGAGCTATTGTAGCACAATGGTTAAGAGGGGGTGTATGTGGGACGTTTGCTTGTTAAAGGGGAGGTCTGGGGTTCGAGCCTGGGCCTCTCCTTTTTGCAATTTATTTTTTTTTCTTTTTTTAAACTTGTAAAACAGATAAATATAAGCAACTTTTAAAAAGACAAATCTTTTAGAAATCAAAAATAAGCTGGGAAATTAAGCACTAAAATGGCATACTACTCTTAAAGTACAAGGTTTACTTGGTATATCTTTTAAACTTGAGGGACCAAAGTCGTAAAAGTGTAAACTCCAAGGGTATATTCTACCACTTTTCAAACTCAATGGTCTAAAATGTAACATTTTAAAAAAGTATAAAAACACATTCAAAACATTACAAGACATAACTTTAATTAACTCTTGACATGCTTAACATTTCCAGTTATTGAGCAAAACGCTTAAAACCGATTATACCGTATCACAATACTAGTGAGCTTCATATTAAGAGGTTTCATCTTGGTATTACGTTCTGACTGAGTTGTTGGGTTTACGATTTAAAGTGCCCTAGCTCCTCAAACGTTTATTGAATGACCTCTGAATTATGATGGCCTAAACGGTCATACAATACTCCATAACAATTCAATCTAAGATGATATTCATTATAATGTAAAACATATTCAATCAAACTAAGACTTGATATATTACCCCAGGTTACCCATGACGAAGCCATTACTTTCATTCCTTATACCTTTGCTATCAATTTCCCTATAACAGTTTAGGTGAGTTCATAGCCTCGCATTTCAATCTTTTTATAAACCCGCGAGGAGGATACATGCTATAAACATGAATGCAATTATTTCTGTATGCTATTTCAATTTACTATTGCCTAAGTAACTACTTTGCCTTTAAGTCCCCATAATCATGAACCGTTAATTACTCTCCGTAGTAAGCGCGAATGATGTGAATAGATCTATTTGGGCTGGACTCCCCGTTGGTGTACCCAGTTACGAGTAACCAATTGCACATCATTAGAAATTACGCGGGTATTTTGGCAAAGGTACCCGCAAGGGCTATAACGTATCACCATACCCTAAGGCTTCAGATTCATGAGCTAATGGCAATAATAAATATGTTTTCAATAACGGGTGTATATCAACATAGCCCAATATCGCATTTGCATTCAAATTATATTACTTAAACCTATGGATTTCACTCAACCTTTGTGTTGACTTTTTAGCATGTTTTATCTCAGGTAACTAATGGCACGGAGTGGCGAGGACATGAAGATGGAAAAACCGTTATCATTCAAACTTTATTGTATAGATTTTGGGAACCTCTCGTTTGTAAAAACTCTAAAGAAATAATGAATGATAACTTATTTTCAAAAACGACTCTTTTTGATTTGTTTTCTATGATTATGATTGTTGTACCTTGAAGTAATACCCCAGATTAGCTTCCGCTGCTATATGTAAAAATGGGGGTGTTACGGTATTAAAAGGAAAAAATAGCATTTCATTAAATCATAAAGGTTACAATGCTTTTTAAAAAGTAAAATACATGAATTTAAAGACTGGAAAACGTAAAATAAGCTAAAAGATAAGCTACACTACTCCTCCATCCTCCTTCTATCTTCTCTGTCTTCTTCTTCTTTTATTGGCTGAGGAGTCTTCATTGTGTGTTTCTTGTGTTTGTTTGGTGAGAGGAAACCAAACTCCATCCTGGCCCTTCAATTTGCTTTGTGCCCAAGCAAATCAATCCAAACCCTTGAATAATTTTCTTCATTTTCGTCCAATAGAGTAGTAGGGGATTGCCAACCTGTACATAAGGTTAGGGGGGGGGGTGAGGTTGAGTTGTTTTTGTCATGGGGTGAGTTGGTTTGTCTGTTTGCTGCAGGACATACACAAAGCGTGAGTGGGGTTAGGGATGATGAATAGTATCATTTGGCGGGTAAAAGGGTTTTGATATCACTGGGTAAGAGTTTTGGGAAAAGGGCAATTTTGGCCCTTGAAGGTGGTAAGGGGTATTGCAAGAATCGTCCTTGTTTTGTAACATTGTTGGTCCTTGAAGTTGGTTGGGTATTGCACCGTTAGTCCTTTTAGACTAACAACGTTAGTCCTTTTGGACTAACGGTGTAAAGGGTTTTGGTGACATGGGCTTAACGCCCGTTAAGTGTTTAAGGGTTGGGCCAGTACTAGTTTTTGGGCTGAATTGGTTTTTATAAAGAAAGGAATGGGCTTTTGTATTTGGATTTGGGCTAAGGGTTTAATAAAGGTTTTATTTAGATATAGTGGGCTGATCCGGGCCCACTAGGTGGGTACAGGTGGGCCTACTTTTAACAATTAGGTTTTTGGGTTTGGTTTTCGATGCTCTTTCCAATGCCATATCCCGGGGTTGACTTTGACTTCGTCTTGACATCATTAAATGCACAAACGTTGTCGAGTCGATCCGGAAATTGCCGTTTTAGCTCCGTTTTCAATCCTTTTGTACCCTTGGCTTCGATTTTTCGTGCTCTTTCCAATTCCGCTCTAGGTTTTGTCCGGTTTGGCTTTGTTTTTGTCCTTTAGTGAATATCTGGTACCTGCACAGTACAAACACAAAAACAAGCATATTTATGGCATTTTATGAGCGTTTTTGGTCGTTTAGGGTCGTTTTATTAGGTAAAAGGTATGTGTAATTACACACATACCAAAATCCCCCATACTAAACTATTGCGTGTCCCCACGCAATGATATAAATAATCACTCAAGAAAACTAAGACCCTTAATCCCCCTCGACTAGTTACCTCAAAAAGTAGCTAAGTGTTCGTCGAGGGGAAATAAAGAATCAATAGCTTCGACAAGCCTCGTTTTTACCATTTTTAAATGTATACACTTATTCTTACACATATTTTGGTTCTTTTTCTCATTTTTTTGTACTTTTCATATTAAGCAACTAACTAGAACGTTTGACTTTCATTATTTTCATAACCGTTTGGGATCATAGAACAAGATGCATTTCTATTCGAGAATGCCCAAAAAATGATAAATTCATCGTCCTCGACTTTTCACTAACTCCAAACCAAGCTTAAACGAAATCACCGTTAAATATCAGTTAAGATGCTAACACTACTCATATGTGCAACTGGTAAACTTTTCACTCCCGACAATTATTATATCTTAGGTGACTGTGCCATTTTGAATTTCAACCATGGATCAACGTTTTACAAAATTCTATGTTTCATGTTCCACCCGAGAATAATGAGTTTGAAGGCGAGATCATCCCATGTAGCGACTTTCGTCTTGGCACATCCCAACCTTGCGGCTAAGTGACCAGGTTTTTGACACCTCACAGAGACTAGAATCACGGACCTTAGGTTTCAAAAACTATCAGGTTTCTCGTATACACATAGCTTAAAATAGAGTAGTCAAAGTTCAAAAGCATATTTAAATTTAACAAAAAGAGATCTATTTATTAATTCACACTTAATATTAAACATTGATGCAATTGTAACCCTCGACCTTTTAGAAGGCTGCAACATCGGTTGTGAGCCGGCAAGATGCAGCAAACTTTTATCAGTCTCAGAGTTTTATTCTTACTATGGGCTTTCTTTAGAAGGCTGCAACATCGGTTGTGAGCCGGCAAGATGCAGTAAACTTTTATCAGCCCACAATTTATATTTATTATTATTATTTTTATTTTTTTATATAGAGATGATTTCTTTTGAAAAATTTAAGTATAAATGTGAACTAAGACTAAAATTTTTGCTATTAACTACATAAAAATTATTGATTTAAGTTTAATCTCCAAAAATAGCACGTATTATTAGTCCGGTTAAGAGCTTATGGGAGAAAAAGCCACAAATTACATACATGAGCTTTTAATATTTCCAAATAATCCTTGTTTAGCATCCAACTCATAATCAACTCTATCATTTTTCGTTCTTCGCGAAGATTTACGAATGCTTAGTCTAAAAGTTAAGGAACAAGCTAGAACTTAACACGATCGATCGAGTCAAAATTTATTCTTATTCTACCCAGCAGGAAAGTAAAAATTGTGATAAAACACTTACTTTATCTTTGTAATTTTTTTAATTTTTTAATTTTTTTGAAATTTTGGTGGTAGAAACGGGATTACACAAAAACAACGACTGCAGGCACAATCAAATCGAAGATCCCCCATACTAGAATGAAACATTCTCCTTAATGTTTTAAGAAGGGTCTCTACGTAAATCCTAAGCCGTTTATGAATTGTGCTAAAAGATAAACGTTAGTCGATTAGATTAGGATATTAGATTTCCCAAATGAAGCTGAGGATTTGAAGCTCTTGTGATCGAAGGACAAAACCGCGAGCACGAGAGGCTTCAAAAATCTGAGACATCCTGGACATATAACACAAAACACAAAACACGAAAAAGGAAAGAGGCGAGCCTCATCACAACACAAAACACTTATTAGTAAATAGAAAGAAGATAGAATGGATAAGCATGGGTTGCCACCCACGAAGCGCCTTGTTTTTGTTAACCGAGTCACAAGCTCGACTCAACCTCGAATTTATTGGTCCATGGGGGAGCAAGTGGAAGATAAAATCTCCATCGGACTTTCATTCAAGTGGTTTGGATAAACATTGAATTTCATGAAAGTTCCACTCCGATGAGATACATCCGGCATAAAAGAATGATAAATGGAGATGCCGGGGTCAAAAATGGTATCTTCATTCCCACAGGAGAGAAGATATGGAGGAGCAACTGGATACGTGAGAAAAGGAAGAAAGATCCATACAATATAAGCGAAGAGAGGTTCACTAAAAAGTATGAGATCCAGATCCAGGTGAAGGGTGGGGTGGGTGTTTAAAACATTAGGCACATGAACTCTTGGTTCTCTTGTTTGGAAAATGTCTTCCACCACATCCATAGTAAGATTGCCCAGCTCGGGCTCAATCTTAAAGCAGAAATGATCATACTCCGGTGGAGATATGATGTGAGCGAGTTCATCGGCGAACTCCTCATGATAAAAATCACTCCTATCGGCAGGAGGAAATGGATTGATCGAAAGATCAAAGATGAACGAATCATATTGAGAAAAATCAGCATGAGTAGTGGTACTGCCACTACTCTTTTCTTTAATATGATCGTCATAGAAGGCTTCATAATCCGGAAGAGAATAATCAGAACGGGTAGTGGTACTGCCACTACTATTCTCTTCCAAATCAAAGCAGAAAGTTTCAGATTCGGTTAAAGAATTATCAAAGGTATTAGTCTCCTCCAAGAAAAGGTTAAGAGATGTGGAGGAAGACTTGGTTACAAAATCAGAAGATGGTGTGGGATTATCTTTTAATGCTTCGATGTTAGCAATAAGAAGATTGACATTTAACAATTTTTCACGAAGGATATCGTCTTTGATTGTTAGAAGAATATCATCATCAATCCCTCCAACTTCCGAGATAACAATCTCCACCACCTCTAAGCTGACGATCTCAGCTTCAGGAGGTGATGCATCGACATAATCGATGTTCTCATAAGAATCGTCATCACTCGAAGAATAATCATTGTTGGAATCGATGACAGTCTCAGAATGTTCTTTGAAAGCTTCAAGAGGGGTAGGATTGTTACAAAGAGGCATATCATACACACTGTCAGGAATACCCTCGGACTCACTTGGGATCGGGTCAAGGTTCTCGACACTAGACTTTATTACTTCGTCCGATTCCGTTGCCGGAATAGTGTCAAGATGCTCGTCCCCCATACTTAGAGAGTTAACGGGCTCCTTGGTTGATGAAATAGGAGTGATTGCAATGGTATAGTCCTCGTCATCGTCGTAGCAAATGGGAATCTTCCAATATCGATCTTTAGAAGCTTGTTCTTTCGCAATTCGCTTTTCTTCTTCCTTCTTCTTTTGTCAAATATTATCACTCCAAGCTTGAAAAGCAATTCGTAATTCTTCCATACCCTTTTCAAGAGGAGTAGGATCAATGATAGGAAGCGATTGGAGAAGAAATTGGTCAAAACCAAAAGAATTAGGATCATAGCAAGAATTTTGCTCGAGATAATAATCTTCATTCATTGGTTGACATTGGTAAGTTTCATGAGGTCCCCCGCAATTTTCACAACAAGGAAATTGTTGTGGGTGAAAATTATTAAATTGCTCATAACCGGAATAATTAGAATCATAACACGGATTAGGTTCATAATAATTCAACGGTTGACATTCAAATGTCTCATGCAGGCCCCCACAATTTTCACAACAAAGATATTGAGAAGATCAACTTGTTGACATGAAAAGTCTCATACGGTCCCCCACACTAGTATATCAAAGATATTGTTGTTGAAAACTTTGAAATTTTTGTGGTAAATTAAAGTCTTAATTGTAACCCGGTTTCCGATTATAGATAAATGAACCGAGGTAGAAAATCGTAAAAATCCATCGAAGCACGTTCCCACAATTCTCATAAGAATACGTCGGGGGTTGCGGAAGTGGGTTGAAAACGTTAGGTGAATCATTGATAAAATTAGGAGTGGAATCATAAGTGAATGAATTTCCATCTCCATAATAGCATATCGGATCAAAACTTGGCAAAGTCTGTGGGAGCTCATCAACGGTTTTATTGTTGCATGGTTCCGGTTTAGAGATAATCGGAACTTTCGGAGGACAATTATAACAATGTGACACCTTTCCCACAATACTCCGCAAGTTACATCAATTGACAAAAGATAATCATTTAACGAAATCACCACACTCGTAACAACACTGATGGGTCAATATGGGAGGACTTGTTGAAGAATTTACAACCGGGGCCTTGTTTGATAACGAATGGGCTGTGATTTTCATTAACAAAGTGAGTATGCGTTCATCGGATGACTCCGGAAAGTGGCTGAAGTCCTTGAAAAACTTCCTCCATGTCTTTTGTATTAGAAGCACATTGTCGACAATATAGACCATGAACCGGGTCTCCACAATTAACAATTTTTTTTTCAATTTTAAGGGGTCTTTGAACGAGTCGGTATGGTGAACCAGAACTTGGTCATCAAGACTCCCTTTTGAACAACCACATCTTTAATTGTGCAAATTTCCACAAAGACGAAACACTCTTTAAAATCGCGTAAAGGGATTCAAACAGACGATCGATGACGCCATAAAATTAAAACAATTGAGGGTTAAGAAAGAATTAAATGGATAAGAAGAAAAAGAAGATTATTATTTTGGTTTTTTTTTCGAGGTTTTTAAACAACATATTTTATTAACAGGACAAAATGAGATAAGACAACTTAAACCAATAATCAAACTCGTTTCAACACGGTAGCTCTCTAAAAGAAAAAAGCACAAGGACGGAGTAGTAGGAAAGCGCGAAGCTATTAAAAATCTTCTCCTTTTGGAGGTCGTAAGTTTCTCAGAACAACCCTCCTTATACCCTCTTTATAGTTTGTTTATCAATTATAGGTACGTACTTCACAAGTGACTCAAAGCAAGTTTTTAAATCTTTTGTTCGGGAACTTATTAGATAATCCTTCAGTGAAAGCATTATATAGTGACGATTTTTATTTGTTTTATGACAAATGTTTTTATATTTTTTTTTGGTTTTCTTGTTTTTATTTATCTTATCTAATACTTATAAAAGAAAATTAAAAAATATTTTTTGTTTATATATTTTTTTAATAAATAGAATAAAATTATTCACAAACGAAAAAATAACTTCACGGGTGAAGGTCCGTCAAAACACAAATCGTCAAAAACAACCAAAAATCGTTTCACAGCCTCCCCGCAGCGGCGCCAAAAATTGGTTAAAACCCTTTTACGAGATAAAAAATAGATAAATATATAAATATATAACAAATAGTGATAAGATCAATAATAGTATATAGATAAACCGGAAGTATCGGTTTTCCTCATTTTCGTATGTCCACAAAATTAAAAAAACCGGACCCGTTCGTTCACCGATACGAGGCGTGAATTTGAAAAATCAGTCGAGGTTTTCTGAAACATGCTTGAATGATCAAATATTTGATTTGGTTTATCTAATTAATATTTTAAGGATATTATCTATCATTTACTTCGAGGGGTATATTGGTAAATAAGATATCCATAGTTTTTATATCTTATCTATAAGCAAAGGTGGGGGCTAAAACAAATTCATAACAACACTTAACACACTAAACTAGCCCACACTCACACAACCACATTCCTTCACCAGCCAAAATCAACACCACTTCAAATCCCTCTCAATTCAAAAAAACCCAGATCACCCGCAAATACGTTAAAAAACACAACACCCATAACGAAAATTAACCACACTCTAATCAACACTACACCCATAACCCCACAGCACACGCAAAGGGCACACACCCATAACCAATCCAACACTATTTCCAATAAAAAATCATCACAACACCACCGTCAATAAAATAAAAACACTAACAACACCAACAACAAAATACATCACCACTCTGAAAAAAGCAAACACACAAACAAAAACCCAATCACCATCCTCAAATTCAAATTAGAATCACAAATACAACAACAAAACACCAACATATACCATCCACTAACAAATTCACCGAGCATCCGAAAACAAGGCCCCCTCCCAAGCCCCCCACAGAACACTCCCCCCCAACCCTCCCGCACTAACAGCGCCCCCCTACCACCCCACGACTGTACACCCGTAGACCAAACCCCCCCCACATTATATTTTTTAGAAGTATTTTATTTTCAAAAATACAAGCCCAAGTGCTTTTTTACTTATTATAAAATCATCCTAAATGACTAAAAAGACAGGTCATTACGAAAACTAGACAAAAAACGACGGTGCTAAGAAGCTAACAACCGCAGCCAACTCGACCGAGCGGGATCAGTTTCCTGTTCCTTTAAAAAAACAAATTTTGAAATATAACCCTAACGGATGGTAAAATTAGGTTTTCCTAGGTCCAACTGATACGAGAAAATTAAAAAAAAAGAAGCATATATTTTTTTGGTTATTTCAATAATTTTTAATGATTTAAAAACTGTTATAAAGAAAAAATGATTAAACATAGTAAAATAACTTGGAAAATTCTAAAAAAAATACAGAAAAGTACCGTAGATTAGGAAGAATATATGACAAATAAGAACTGGAACAATGCTGAAAAATAACAGATATTAATCCAAAAGCATAAATAAAGCGAAACTGTACAATGACTATATTAATAATTTGTTGCAACATATAAAACTTGAAAAAGTCCCATGGCAGTCGGTCTGGTGGTGTTGTGTGAGAGGCGCTTTGTATACAAAGGGGGAGAGGTCACAGGTTTCGACCCTGTGGGTCACAAAAAGGTTCGACCCTTGTGGCCTACTCCTTTTTTAGAAGAACATTTCTTTTTATCTTTTTTTTTTCCAAAACTTATCGAGGAGCACAAAAATAAGCAATTTTAAAAATAACAACATTTTATAAAAAACGGAAAAACTAAGGATGAAAAAGCTTTTGAAATGACAATATGGGGGGCTTAAAGAGTTTAAATGACTTTTTGAGCTAAAAGACTGTGATGGTTTTTATGACACCATAAATTAAGAAATGCAACAAGGAAAACACCTAATCCAAAATACTTATAATAAGCACAGAGATAGGAAATAAGCATAAGAAAGTAGCAAGATAAGCACTAAAAGGAGAAAAGAGAAAGTGGACACAAAGACATAACTTAAAGTACTAAGGACAATTTTGAACTATAGAAACAAGCACTAAAAAACCTATAGGTAAAAGCTTTTTTTATTTCTTTTTGCACAAACTTGAAGACAACATGAAAATAAGACTTTTTAATACTAAAAACTTTTACTGAAAACTTATAAATAAGCTGAATAAGCACTAAAAAGACAGACAGATTGCTAGTGAACTTAAGGATTTAGAACTTTTAAACTACAAACTGAAATAAGCTACAACTAGGGCTAAAATAAGCTAAAAGGATCTAGACTAGTCTAAATAAGCTGTTATGAACTTAAATAAGCAATTCTAATAAGCTGGAAAAGCTAGAAATAAGCTGACAGTTTATGGTTTTTTAACTAAGGGCTAAAAGAGCTAACTACTTAGGCATTTTAAAACATAATAAGCAATTGAAAATGGAAAATAAGCTAAAGCACATAAGCTACTACCTAAATAAGCAAAATGAAGGAAAAATAAGCCAGGAAAAATAAGCTAGAAAACAAAAAGAAGCAAATAAGTTCAGGGGCTACTCACTGCATACCAACAGGCCTAAAGGCTCAGGAAGGCATGCATATACTAGCTTATAAGGAGGCTTAAAGGAAAAACTTAAAGGCCTACAAGGAAAACCTAATAAGCTATAAAAATAAGCTAAGATAGGCAGGCTTAGCTAACTTAAAAGGCAATAACACTTAAACTACTAGTGGCAGTTCAGACAAGATAACTACACTATGGGATTTTTTTATGCTATTTTGAACCAACTAGCAGCCTATCTAAACAAGCTCAAATTTGAGATATAAGCTATAACAGATTAATAATGACCTATAAACTAGTTGTAAACAAAAAATCAGGACCTATGGAAAATGCTAACTGCTTAAAATTTAAGCTAGAAAAAGGGAGATTTAGACTAGAACACTGAAATGACAAGGAAAAACTTGACAGATTGGCAAAGAAACTTAGAACCACTAAGATGCAGGCCTAAAGGCTAAATGTTTATGACTAATATGCTAACAAGAAACTAACACTTAACCTACAATTTTTTAAAGATTCAACTACTTGCTGATTTACCTAACTAGAAGTGCAAAATTTGAGCTTATGGTTCACAAAAGAACTTAAAACCAAATTTTACCTTAAATAATTATCTAAGCTGAATTTTACTTTATATTTAAACCTAAGCTAAGTGTTTCTAAGACCCAAAACTAATTTGACACTGATTTTGACCCATATTGAGTCTTAACCCAAACACCCCTTAAAGGGTTTGAAACATTTTTTTAACCATTAAAAAGCTGTTTTAAAAGAGGAAATGTTAAAACCATATGATGATTAAGTAAAACAAGCATTAATAAGCAGAATACAATAAGAGATAAGCATTGAAATAAGCTGAATTGAAATGGGCAGATAAGCAAATTTAGACAGATTTTTAAAAACTGAAATTTTTCATTAATCAACAAAAAGACTTACAAGACTTGAATTTAAAATACAATAAATTAAAGAGACAGTAAAAATTAAGCTAAGACTTAAACTAAATTAGAAAAAAACTACTCCTCGTCCCTGTCTTCTTTCTTCTTTTTATAGGCTCTGAGTGTGCAACCCTTGTGTTTGTTGCCTTTGTTTGGTGAGAGAGCTCGAACCCTTAATCCTGGCCTTCAATTTTCTCTTGCTCCCCAAGCCAGTAAATCCTAACCCTTGATCCATCTTGACCAATTAGAACCCCTAGGATTGCCAGTGTGGTTTTGTGAGGTGGGGTAAACTGTTTTGGAGTAGGGTGGGAGTTTTAGACGTTTGTAGCAGGGTGCTACAGTGCACGTGATGGGGGATGGTGATGGGTTTTTGGTTGTGGCAGGAAAAAGGTGGCGGGAAAATGGGTTCATATGTGTTACTGGGTAAAGTTTTGGAAGTTGGCACAATTGGTCCCTCAAGGTGTTGTGTGGTTTTGCAATACACCCTTGTATTTTTACACTTTGGTCCCAGGAGTGTAGCAGGTGTCTCACATAGTTAGCCCTAAAGGCACGAACTAGGTGATAATAAGTATAAAAGGGAGTAATGGACTAACGGTTGTTAACATAGGGTATGGGATTAGGGTTATATTTATTTAGGCCGGTTATAATAATAAAAAAAGACTTGGGCTTTTTAGATGGATTTTAAGGTTCAAAAATTATAGTGGGCTGACCCGGCCCACTAAAATTGGTACGGGTTCGTTTTTCCATGCTCTTTCCAATGCCGTATCCCGGGTTTGACTTTGATTTCGTCTTGACTTCATTAAATGCACAAACGTTGTCGAGTTGATCCGGAAATATCCGTTTTAGCTCCGTTTCCAATCCTTTTGTACCTTTGGCCTCGGTTTTTCGCGCTCTATCCAATTCCGCTCTCGGTTTTGTCCGGTTTGGCTTTGATTTTGTCCTTTAGTGAATATCCGGTACCTGCACAGTACAAACACAAAAACAAGCATATATATGGCATTTTATGTGCGTTTTTGGTCGTTTAGGGTCATTTTATTGAGTAAAAGGTATGTGTAATTACACACATACCAAAATCCCCCATACTAAACTATTGCGTGTCCTCACGCAATGCTATAAGTAAACACTTAAGAAAACTAAGAATCTCGATCCCCCTCGACTAATTACCTCGAACGTAGCTAAGTGTTCGTCAAGGGGAATGAAAGAATCAAAAGTTTAGATAAGTCCCGTTTTTATCATTTTTAAATATATACACTTATTACCACTCATATTTTTGTATTTTTCTTTTTCTCAACTAACTAACACATTTGACTTTCGTTATTTATAACATTGGGATCATAGAACAAGAAGCGCCTATAAAATAATCTATAGATGTCCAAAGGATAAATTCATCGTCCCTGATTTTTCTCTTATTCTAAACCAAGCTTAAAATAAAATCACTGCTAAATATGAGTTAAGATGCTAACACTACTCATATTTGTAACTTGTGAACTTTTCACTCCCGACAATTATTATATCTTAAGTGTATGTGCTATTTTGAATTTCAACCCTGGATCAACGTTTTGCAAAATTCTATGTTTCATGTTCCACCCGAGAATAATGAGTTTGAAGGCGAGATCATCCCATGTAGCGACTTTCGTCTTGGCACATCCCAACCTTGCGGTTAAGTGACCAGGCTTTTGACACCCCACAGAGACTAGTATCGGGACTCACGGACCTTAGGTTTCAAAAACTCTTAGGTTTCCCGTATACACATAGCTTATAAAATAGAATAGTCAAAGTTCAAAAGCATATTTAAATTTAACAAAAAGAGATCTATTTATTAATTAAACATAACATTGATGCAATTGTAACCCTCGACCTTTTAGAAGGCTGCAACATCGGTTGTGAGCCGGCAAGATGCAGCAAAATTTTATCAGTCTCGGATTTTTATTCTTACTATGGGCTTTCTTTAGAAGGTTGTAACATCGGTTGTGAGCCGGCAAGATACAGCAAACTTTTATCAGCCCACAGTTCATATTTATTATTATTTTTTTTCATTTTTCAACATATTATCATTTTTTTAGTGATGACTTTTTTTTGAAAAATTTAAGTATAAGATTGAACTAAGACTAAAAAAATTTTAACTACATAAAAATTGTTGATTTAAGTTTAATCTCCAAAAGTAGCACGTATTATTAGTCAGGTTAAGAGCTTATGGGAGAAAAAGCCACAAATTACATACATGAGCTCTTAAGATTTCCAAATAATCCTTGTTTAGCATCCAACTCATACTTAACTCTATCATTTTTCGTTCTTCGCAAATATCCGCGAACGCTTATTCTAAAAGTTAAGGAACAAGCTAGAGCTCAACACGCTCGATCGGGTCAAAATTTACTCTCATTCTACCCAGCAGGAAAGTCAAAATTGTGACAAAACACTTATTGTATTTTTGAAAAAAATTAAATTTTTTCATTTTTTTTTTGAAATTTTGGTGGTAAAAACGGGATTACGCGAAAACAACGGCTGCAGGCGCAATCAAATCGAAGATCCCTCCCATACTAGAATGAAACATTGTCCTCAATGTTTTAAGAAGGGTCTCTCTACGTAAATCTAAGGCCGTTTATTAATTATGCCAAAAGAAAAACGTTAGTCGATTAGATTAGGATATTGGATTTCCCAAGATAGAAGCATAGGATTTTGAAGCTCTTGTGATCGAAGGACAAAACCGCGAGCACGAGAGGCTTCAAAAATCCGGGCAATCCTGGACAATAAACCACAAAACACAAAACACGGATAATGGAAGAGGCGAGCCTCATCACAACACAAAACACTTATTAATAGAAAGAAGATAGAATGGATAAGCATGGGTTGCCACCCACGAAGCGCTTATTTTTGTTAACCGAGTCTTGAGCCTGACTCGAACAAAAAAAAAATAAGCGACATGTCCGAATAACACCCGAAATCATGTCCATAGGGGAAGCAAGTGGAAGATAAAATCTCCATCGGACTTTCATTTAAGTGGTTTGGATAAACATTGAATTTCATGAAAGTTCCACTCCGATGAGATACACTCGGCATAAAAGAATGATAAACGGAGATGCCGGGGTCAAAAATGGTATCTTCATTCCCACAGGAGAGAAGATATGGAGGAGCAACTGGATACGTGAGAAAAGGAAGAAAGATCCATACAATATAAGCGAAGAGAGAATCACTAAAAAGTATGAAATCCAGATCCAGGTGAATGGTGGATGGTGGGTAATTAACATTAGCACAATACCTCGTTGGTTCACTTCTCTTGTTGGAAAAATATCCCCCACCACATCCATAGTGAAATTACCCATCTCGGGCTCATTCTTAAAGCAGAAACAATCATACTCCGGTGGAGATATCATGTGAGCGAGTTCATCGGCAAACTCCTCATGATAAAAATCACCTCCCATCAGGCTGAGAAACGAAAATCGATTCAAAAATCAACAGATGAATGAATCAATTTGGAAAAGTAATATCATACATGAGTAGTGGTACTACCGCTACTCTTATCTTTAATATGATCGTAGAAAGTTTTATAATCCAGAAGAGAATAATCAGAAAGAGTAGTGGTACTGCCACTACTATTCTCTTCCAAATCAAAGCGAAAAGTTTCAAATTCTGATAAAGAATTATCAAAGGTGTTAGTCTCCTCCAAGAAAAGGTTAAGAGATGTGGAGGAAGACTTGGTCATAACATCGGAAGATGGAGCGGGATTATCTTTTAATGCTTCGATGTTAGCAATAAGAAGATTGACATTCAACAATTTTTCACGAAGGATATCGTCTTTGATTGTTAGAAGAATATCATCATCGATCCCTCCAACTTCCGGGATAACAATCTCCACCACCTCTAAGCTGACGATCTCAGCATCGGGAGGTGATGCATCGACATAATCGATGTCCTTTGTACTCAGAGAAATAAACAGTCATTCTACTCGAAAATAATCATTGTTGGAATCGATGATAGTCTCAGAGTGTTCTTTGAAAGCTTCAAGAGGGGTAGGATTGTTACAAAGAGGCACATCACACACACTGTCGGGAATACCCTCGGACTCACTTGGGATTGGGACAAGGTTCTCAACACTAGACTTTATTACTTCGTCCGATTCCGTTGCCGGAATAGTGTCAAGATGCTCGTCCCCCATACTTAGAGAGTTAACGGGCTCCTTGGTTGATGAAACGGGAGTGATTGCAATGGTATAGTCCTCGTCATCATCGTAGCAAATGGGAATCTTCCAATATCGATCTTTAGAAGCTTGCTCTTCCGTAATTCGCTTTTCTTCTTCCTCCTTCTTTTGTCGAATATTATCACTCCAAGCTTGAAAAGCAATTCGTAATTCTTCCATACCTTTTTCAAGAGGAGTAGGATCAATGACGGGAAGCGGTTGGGGAAGAAATTGGTCAAAACCAAAAGAATTAGGATCATAGCAAGAATTTTGCTCGTGATAATAATCTTCATTCATTGGTTGACATTGGTAAGTTTCATGAGGACCCCCGCAATTTTCACAACAAAGGTATTGTTGTGGGTGAAAATTATCAAATTGGTCATAACCGGAATAATTAGAATCATAACACGGATTAGGTTCATAATAATTCAACGGTTGACATTCAAAAGTCTCATGCGGGCCCCCATAATTTTCACAACAAAGATATTGTTGTTGAAAATCATGAAAATCTTGCGGGAAATTAAAGTCTTGATTGTAACACGGTTCCGGATAGATAAACGGAACTTGAGGTGTACAATAGTGACCATAACGAGCATCGTTCCCGCAAAATTCACAAGAATACATAGGAGGTTGTGGAGGTGGGTTGAAAACGTTAGGAGAATTATCAACAAAATAAGTGAATGAATTCTCATCTTCGGAATAGGATGTCGGGTGAACACTTGGCAAAGTTTGTGGGAACTCATTAACAGTTTGATTGTTTCATGGTTCCAGTTTAGAGATAATCGGAACTTACGGTAGACAATTATAACCATAATGAGCACCTTTCCCACAAGACTCGCAAGTACATCGTTGACAGAAGATATCGTCTAACGAATCACCACACTCGTAACAACAATGATCAATGTGTGGAGGACTTTGCGAAGAATTTTTACCGGGGACTTGTTTGACAACGAATGGCTCTTGATTAACAAAGTTAGTACAGTACATCGGATGACTCTAAGTGTCTTGAAATCATGAAAACTTCCCCCTCCAATGTAATTCGTATAGAGCACACTAGTCGACAAAATAGGACCATGAAACGGGTCCCCCTCAATTGAGAAAGATTATTTTCAAAATAAGGGGTCGTTGAGACAAGTCGGGTATGGGAACAAGAATCTTGTCTTCAAGACTCCCTTTTGAACAACCACAGTTTCTAGTGTACAAAGCTCCACAAGACGAGCATTCTTTAATCGCTTAACGATAGTCGAATGACGCCATAAGAATTAAACAATTAAGAGGGTTAAGAAAAGAATTAAATGGATAAGAAGAAAAAGAAGATTATTTTTGGTTTTTCGAGTTTTTTAAGCAACATATTTTATTAACAAACAAAATGAGATAAGACAACTTAAACCAATAATCAAACTCGTTTTCAACGTACACTCTACAAGAAAAACGCACAAAGGAGCGGAGGAGCGGGAAAGCGCGAAGCTATTAAAAACCTTCTCCTTTAGGGTCGTAGTTTCCTCCGGAACATATCCCTCCCTTATACCCCTCTTATAGTTTGTTTATCAATTAAAGGTGAGTCGTACTTCACAAGTGACACAAAGGCAAGTTTTAAATCTTTTGTTCGGGAACTTATTATGATAATGCTTCAGTTGAAAGCATTATATTGATGATGATTTTTATTTATTATTATGGACAATGTTTTTATATTTTTGGTTTTTTCTTGTTTTTATTTATCTTATACTAATATTAATAAAAGAAAATGAAAAATATTTTTGTGTTTTATATTTTTATAAATAAAAGGAAATATTCACTAATGGGAAAATTAACTTCACGAGGGAAGGGTCTTCAAACACGACAAACTTTAACTCGATAATCGTTTCACGGCCTCCCCGGCAACGGCGCCAAAAAATTGACAGTTTCCTTTTACTATATATAAATATAAAAAATATATATAAATAAAACAAATCGATATATCAATAATAGTAGTAAAGTAAACCGGAATATCGATATCTCACTTCCGTTTCCACAAAATTTAAAACCAACCCGGGACGTTCTTTCCTACAGAGGCGTGAATGGAAAATCGAGTCGAGGTTTGAACAATGCTTGAATGATTAAATATTTGATTTGATTATCTATTTATACAAATAAAATGCAAAAACAAGTAAAAGAAACCCTAAAATGAAGGCAATTTAAATTAAAACCTAAAAACAGGAACGTAAAAACGCGACTTAAAAACCTAATTTATCAAATTTTGATCCTAAAATGAATTTTTAACTTTTAATTAACCCTAAGTGACTAAAATGTAAGAATAAAGAAAACTAGATAAAAAACGAAGGCATTTAAAGCTAAAAACGCAAAGAAAACGAGAACGGGAATCGATCCCGTTCTTTAAAAAATCAAAATTTAAAATTCTAACCCTACGAATACAAATTTATTTTTCCTAGGTCCTACATGATAAAAGAAAATTTTTAAAAAAGAATTATATTTTTTTGACTTTTTAATAATTTTTTATGATTTAATTACTGTTTTAATCTAAATTAATTATAAAAAATATTAAACTAATTATAAAAATTCTGAAAAAATACTGAAAAATACTTTTGACTATTATAATCCTAAGAAAAATAAAAACTGTGAAAAAGCTAAAAGAAATAAGCTGCAAATAAGCTTATAAAAGCTGATAAGCTAAAATGAAAACAACCCTTATATATTTAATTGTGCAACACTCTACCAGATAGCCCTACTGGCGCTACTGGCATTGAGAGTGTGTGTTAAGGACGTGGGTTAGTGAAGGGGAGGTCATGGGTTCGACCCCCATGGCCTCCTCTTTTTTTAAAAACATTTTTTTATTTCTTTTTACACAAACTTGAAGACAACATGAAAATAAGACTTTTTAATACTAAAAACTTTTACTGAAAACTTATAAATAAGCTGAATAAGCACTAAAAAGACAGACAGATTGCTAGTGAACTTAAGGATTTAGAACTTTTAAACTACAAACTGAAATAAGCTACAACTAGGGCTAAAATAAGCTAAAAGGATCTAGACTAGTCTAAATAAGCTGTTATGAACTTAAATAAGCAATTCTAATAAGCTGGAAAAGCTAGAAATAAGCTGACAGTTTATGGCTTTTTTTAACTAAGGGCTAAAAGAGCTAACTACTTAGGCATTTTAAAACATAATAAGCAATTGAAAATGGAAAATAAGCTAAAGCACATAAGCTACTACCTAAATAAGCAAAATGAAGGAAAAATAAGCCAGGAAAAATAAGCTAGAAAACAAAAAGAAGCAAATAAGTTCAGGGGCTACTCACTGCATACCAACAGGCCTAAAGGCTCAGGAAGGCATGCATATACTAGCTTATAAGGAGGCTTAAAGGAAAAACTTAAAGGCCTACAAGGAAAACCTAATAAGCTGGCTAGATAAGCTATAAAAATAAGCTAAGATAGGCAGGCTTAGCTAACTTAAAAGGCAATAACACTTAAACTACTAGTGGCAGTTTAGACAAGATAACTACACTATGGGATTTTGTTTATGCTATTTTGAACCAACTAGCAGCCTATCTAAACAAGCTCAAATTTGAGATATAAACTATAACAGATTAATAATGACCTATAAACTAGTTGTAAACGAAGGCATTTAAAGCTAATAACGCGAAGAAAACGAGAACGGGAATAGATCCCGTTCTTTAAAAAATCAAAATTTAAAATTCTAACCCTACGAATACAAATTTATTTTTCCTAGGTCCTACATGATAAAAGAAAATTTTAAAAAAAAGATTTATATTTTTTTGAATTTTTAATAATTTTTTATGATTTAATTACCGTTTTAATCTAAATTAATTATAAACAATATTAAACTAATTATAAAAATTCTGAAAAAATACTGAAAAATACTTTTGACTATTATAATCCTAAGAAAAATAAAAACTGTGAAAAAGCTAAAAGAAATAAGCTACAAATAAGCTTATAAAAGCTGATAAGCTAAAATGAAACAACCCTTATATATTTAATTGTGCAACACTCTACCAGATAGCTCTACTGGCGCTACTGGCATTGAGTGTGTGTGTTAAGGACGTGGGTTAGTGAAGGGGAGGTCATGGGTTCGACCCCCATGGCCTCCTCTTTTTTTAAAAACATATATTTTTTTATTTCTTTTTACACAAACTTGAAGACAACATGAAAATAAGACTTTTTAATACTAAAAACTTTTACTGAAAACTT
>BQNB010023740.1:0-50618 GCA_026074375.1 Tanacetum coccineum | reverse complement strand
AACTTCAATCTTGGTAAACCTCTAACCAGATCTTTTCGAGCAAGATCATTGATTGTGCCGAAGTTTAAATGGTTTAAACGAAGATGCCACAGCCATGATTTGATCTTAGAAGCTTTTGACAACAAGCATACTGGAGAAGAATGATAGCTCCAAAGTGATCATTCCCGAATCTGACTGTCCCAATGAACTTTTCTACAAAGTTCTTGAGCTTTGAACGATTCCCCGTCATATGTTTTGAACAGCCTGAGTCCAGATACCAAAGGACGACCTGCATTTGAAAACAGTCGATTGTAAAGAGTTTGGAATGTCGGTTCCCCAAATTTTGTTGGGGTCCTGTTGGTTAGCAGACATAATAGAACATTTCACAGAAAGCTTAGTTAATGTGCACAGTTCGCCTAAGGCAAATTTCTTTCCTGTGGGTCTCCATTGATAACCACAATTAAGTTTTCCTAAGGTGAATTTCTTTCCTGTGGGTCTCCATTGATAACCAATATCAGCAAATAGTTTACCCGTTGCTTTCCAAACCCGCTTGCTCTTGTTCAAACTGTTAACAGACAGTTTGCCTTTTGGTTTCCAAATCTGCTTCCCTTTATTCAAGACAATTTTAACAGTGGGAGTTGCATTCACAGAACTCATAATATTAACAACACACATTTTGTGATTTGCAGAGTTTAAACATTTGTTACACATTTTGCACACAGATTCAGAATTTGAATTAATTACAACACGCTTAGAGCTAATGCTAGAATAAACCCGATTCACTTTTGTCCATACTGACTTATTTGTCCTAGGGTGGTCTTCTACTTTCTTCTTATTCTCACTCTTAGCAGGTAGGATCCTATTTTTCTTTGTATTGCAGCTAGGCTTTGATCCTCTTGCTTCAGTGGAAGTGTTTACTCCTGTAGAATGAATCATAAGGACATTAGTTTATTGAACTTTCTGTTGCACTACATGTTTCTGTGTGTTACTAGTTGATGTTTTTGGTTTATCATTAAAAGTAACTTGCTTTTTCCTAGTTAAAGGGGTAGAGGGAGCCTTGTTATCTCTTTCATTGAAACTTTTCGGGCAAGTGCCAATCACATATTCAATCACAATTTCTTAACATTTCTAAGATTTGTTAGTGTTATTGACAAGCATAGTTAAGTGCATTAGTTAGTGGTTTAACTACTCTCGCTTCCCTACATCTCACAAATGTTTACACTTTTAAGATGGTTGATAATAGTTTAAATGTCATTCTATTGTTCTTGAGGGGATGTGGGATGGCGTTCTAACATCCAATGGTCATACATGCCTGGTGCAAGAACTTTTGATTTGATAGAGTCATAGTGACACACGACCGTTGTTTTTCCAATTAGTGCCTTTTAGACTATCAATTTCATTTATACATGGTAGTTGTCTTTCTTAGTTTGAACTCACGGCGTATTAGATCTTAATGGGTCTTATAAATCTTTGTAATGTTGGTTTGACTGTTTTTTTTTGTTTTCTTTTAGTTCCATTTCCAACGATTTCATTTTCGCATCATAAGAGCAGTGACATCTTTAGCATTATAAGTTTTACAACTTCTGTCATTCATTTTAGAGACTTGAGCTTTCAAGTTTCTAATTGCGTTGTCCTTTTCTTGAAGCTGTGTTTCTAGAAGTTTATTTTGAAAAATGATGTCAAATCAGGAACATCCTGAGAAGTTGGTGATTGTTCATTTTGAATGTTTTCTTGACAGTGTTGTTATTTCAATTGCAAATTAAGTATTTACCTCAAGTTTGTTTAAAACATCTTATCATTTCATTTTTAAATCCTTGTGATTCTCATTTTTGTAATTTAGATATCTCAGCTTCAAGATCTAGGGACTACGTGATAGTTCAACAGCAATATCAATTGATTCGACAAACAATTAGCAATTAGATTCTCATTTGCAATGAGAAGTTTTCCTTTCAATTTCAGCACATTGCTTGTCCATAGTATTCTGGTCCACCTCTGCTGACATTTGATCAAAAATTTCTTCCATTACTTTAACTTCTTTAAAGATAGCCTTTTGAACTCCTTCAAAGTGTTGTTTAAAGGTTTTGAAAAATGTTATGACTTCAGTGAGGTAACATCTTTTTGATTGTTCAAAACCTCTTTCCCCTTGTGAGACCTGTTGGTGTGATTTCTTTTTGACATGTTTGTCAAATTCCAGTAAAAAGTGATGTAAGTGTTATAAGATTAATTTTCACTTGACTTTTTGTTGGGGAAATCCTCTGGGGACAAGTTGAGGTGTATTGGGTGTTTACATTGTCGGTGTGAAAGTGTTTAATAACTGATGGTTCAACTTTTTCCAGTCCATTTTCATCTTTGGCCCCAAAATATCTGCTCCGGAGGTAAATCTCTCTGAGGTGCGAAAGAAGATTGCAAGATAGTTCTCCTTAGAGTAAATCTGGGGGTGCAACCTTATTTTTTTGAATACTGAGGGCTTTTCAGTTTTCTCATGCATTCTTTTCTTAGGTCAACTCACTATCTCAGAGTTTCCCTGAGTCATGCACACCAGCAAGAGTTTTGATGGTCATGACTATTTCAGTACCATTATAGAGGGCAGATTGAACTTGCTTTGCACGTGTGAGATAATAGGGGTTTATGTAGCCTATTGCTACCTTTTTCTTTTCATCTAAAACGGTTTTGGTTTACATAACAATGTGCACGTTTGAAACAGATGATCTTGTTTGAATAATCTATCTTCAACCTTTTCTTTTAGCTTTTTGATGTCTAAAAACTTTTTAATGTATTTATCTTCTTTTTGTTTTAAAATCCTTTTTCAAGGTTGTCACTTCTTCCTTCATTGACTTGTTATGGTCAACGGTAGAACGAAGTTGCATTTGTACAGTATGAAGTTCCAATTTTAAAGAAGTTTCCTTTCTATTTCGGTCAGAGATAATTATTCTTATTTGTTCATCAATCTTTTGTTCTCTTTCAGTTAATTTAAACTTTGTCCGTTTTTCATACACCCAGACCAATTCCTTATATCTCGCAAGTTCAGAAGTCAATGTGTCATTAACTACTTTAACCTGCTTATTTGCTAATTTACCTGGACCACCTGTTCATGCATATATCTATAATCGACATTAATGCATTCATTTCGAACAGAAGATACATTTACTTTTTACAACAGTTCTTCGTTGACCCATATATGATTTATACAGAATAATGATTCCTATCACTCGCTATCAGAAATCAGAGTCAAAACGTAGTTGTGTGTACATCGTTGTGCATCTCGAGAACTTCACGATCCCTCATCCATGTGATCTTACAATGGATTCATGATCGTTTACCTAAACTGAGTATTCAAATCATTGATGGCACCGACTTCAGCGTAGATGGATCTTCAGATGAAAGATTTTCCATGAACATGCGGATGTATGATTAGGAGCCTCTCAACATAGAGTCGAAAGCATCACATTGATCAGCTTTAAAAGATATGATCCACATGTGTTGCCAAATCTTTCGGTTTGGTCATCCACATCATCATCAAAGTTAGGTGACATGGTCTCCTGCAAGAAAAAACAATGTTATTCCATCCATACTGCACCATTCGCCGGCGGCTCTGCATAAGTAGCATCTTGTCCTTGAAGTAGTCGAATCTGACGTCGCTTTGGCCGAGGACATTCTCGTGCTCTGTGCCCGAGCTAGGACAATTATAGTTGGATCACTAATGGGTTTAGCTTTGACAGGAATTCACATTGCACCTCCATGCTGTCCAGCATTCCCAGTTACAACATTTCCTCTTGCATTGTTCCTCTGAAATGGTCTTCCTTGATTATTTGCATTGTATCTTCCACGAACATCTTGAACCACAACTCTGCCGTCTTGAACCGTAGCTTTGTTCCTTGCTAAGATAAGACGTTCTGAGTTGGATTGGGTTTATATGAGGAAGATGTGATTTTTACGATTGATGTGAGGAGGACACGTGTGTTGGTTAAACTTTCAATCACGTTTTTAGTTGAAGAACTTTCCTGAGTCTAGTTGAGTTATCAGTAGGAGATGTTTATTTGAGGGATTGAGGAGACATGGACTGATTGTGTTGGATACTGTCTCGGACTAAGGCATTAGACACTAGTGCCAAGGATCATTAGTGGTTGACTATGAACCTTTTCCATCATATTCTATTTCACTAGTTGTACCTCATGTTGCTTCAAATAGGCATACGGCTAATCAAGTTAAACTCTTTCAAACCTATGTTAAGTTTAACTTCAGTTATGAATCTACTCCACTCAGGTAACATGTTGTTCACAAATTTAGAGTTCAGCTGCATTCTGGGCATGGTCATCTTGATGTTTCTCATGTCATTAATGAGCTTCGTAAACCTAATAGTATACGTGAATGGTTTCTCTTTTGATTTGACGGAAGTGTTCAAATTCATCGTATAACTGAGATTCCCTGTCATCCTTGTTAATCGAACCTTTCCAGAATCAATTTTCAATTGTACCAAAATGTCTTTGGCTGTCAGTATAGTGGTTGATGAGCGTGTAGATGTCTTTTGGTATCCCTTGAAGTAGGATATTCGTTGCACGAATGTCAGCTTTATACCTTTCCTTTTCTTCAGCAGAAAGGTCTGTAAAGACTCTCGCACGTTCTGGACCTAGTTGAAGTGCACCCTCAGTTTCTTCAGCAGGAGTTTGTATGAACGTTCCCATTTTAAATGGACCTTTAGTAATCGATTTCATAATGTTCTCTCCATTATCTTTTCCCAGACAATACAGACGAATGCGTTGTTGCCAAGATTCAAAGTCTGTTCTGTCAAGCATTGGTGGGCGTGTATCAGAACTGGCATACTGGATATCTTCCGACATATTAGACATCTTGAATTTGTTGTGAATTGGTATCAGACTTGATCGATCAGTGATAAAGGAGACTTGTGTTAAAGATATGTTTTAGTTGTGATTAAAGTAATTATTCCATGGGATTTTACTAATCTTAACTAAAACCTAGAAATAAATCTTTCACGGGATTTTATAAAGTAAGAAAACCGTTGAAAAATTAAGATTTTAGTGACATATTTCGCTTGGAAAAACTCAACATATTTCGCTTAGAGTTTATGACATGTTTCGCTTAGGATAATCTGTCATATTTCGCTTGAAGACAAACAGACATATTTCGCTTGATAATGTCATATTCCGCTTGGATACATATTTCGCTTGAAATCAACCTGTCATATTTCGCTTGATTCAAACCTGCATATTTCGCTTCATTCAAACTTACATATTCCGCTTCATTCAAACCTGCATATTCCGCTTCCTTCAAACAGAAAGTCAACTTCGAGCAAAACTTTTTTTTAATCATAAAAAGGCTATTGAAAAAAGATTACAAATTACTTAATTTTTCCGCCAAAAAGTGTCGCTAAAAGGGGTGTCGTCGCTAAAAAGATTACAAATTACAAATTTTTTATTTTATTTTCAAACCGCCTCCTATATTTTAAAACTCAAACCGCCGCCAATATTTAAAGCAAACCGCTGCCATTTGGAGATGAGCAAACCGCTGCCTAGTGTGGCAACTCGCCGTGAGGTTTAGCAAACCGCCTTGAGTAACTTGTCGTGTATTATGTCAGGTAAACCGCCGCGAACTTTGTCAACTCGCCGGCTAACACAAATCAAACCGCCGTGTAATTTTATAATCAACCCGCCTTGGATATCAAATTTTGGCCATGGTAACGGTTCATTTTGCTTAATAAAATAATCAACTCGCCGTCTAACCTGTCAAACCGCCATCACAGAGTAGCAAACCGCCGTGAACTAAAGCAAATCGCCACCAATATAATAATCAAACCGCCTTTGACTTTTTCCTAAAATTCTGGATCTTGTCCCTACCTTTTGTCAAACCGCCGGCTAGAAAATGATATTTTAACCAACTCTCCACGAAGAACACTTGGACGAATTAAGCAAAATCAAGCCATATTATCTTTTTAACCACGAATCAAAGCTCTAACATGCAATACTAAGATGGTGTATGAAGATTAACCTTCCAATAACATGTATTTCTTCGTGGATCATAAAAAACGAAGCAACCCTCCACGAAGAACACCAAACTTAATAACCTTATAAATCGAACTAGGAGCTTGTGTAACACTTTAAGTGGTAACAATCTAACCTGTTTTGTAGATAGAACAAGTAAAGAACAAGTTTAACAAACAAACAAACTCAAAAATAAATATGAGCCGTGGGTTTTTTCTTCAAAAATAAGCCACGAATTTGAGCTTGTATTAACCACACGAATCAATCACGAATCCAACCAGCTCTGATACCAATTGTAGGATCGTTTAATTCATAACACGGGTGATGATTCTTGTGATTGGGCTAGTTTCTAGAGAGAGAAACACATGAGAGGGATTTTCTAGTGAGAGAAAATGTGTTTAATAAGAAAAGTGAAAATGACTAGCTTGCCTCTTCCAAAGTTGGAAGAGGCTTATATAGTTTTTACAAAATACCGGGTATTAGTACCCGGCTTAAAACCGAAAGACATACGATTAACTATTAAACTACGAACTATTATAAACAATAAATATACGGGGTGACCGAGTCTTTTACTCATATCTAATAGTATGTGTATTTAAGCACATACCACGGGCTGTTAAGAAGTTCGGCCTGCTTTTTTTGTCGTAGGGGAGGGATTGACCTTTCTAACGCATATTCAGTCGTACCGGCATGGCCCCACTGATTTCTTTTTTATCAGAGCATCCAGCAGCACAACCCAGTTCTACTTGACTAAGCCCGTGCTCGTCCAAGGAGGGAGTTTGCTTTACCCAACCCCCTTTTTGATAACAAGGCAGAAAGCCCTGACCTGACATTCATTAGTTTCGAATGAAGAGTGCCCTGCCGCACCTACTCCTATCAAAAAGCGAGACTTTAGTAAACAAGAAAAGCCCCTTCTATCTTATTAGTAAAGCGCTAACGCGCGCCCTGCAATCAAACTCAAGTTTTGCCTTGATCGATACGACAACCTTACTAATATAAAGGGTTAAAATGCGCTCAAGCAACCTATCTTACTAATATAATAAGAAGGGCCGATCTAAGCCCTATGGTTGTAAAGCTACAGATCGAAAGTCGGCCTTACCTTCTATGTTTTTAGTAAAGGGCCTTTTCAATAAGGCTCGCGCTAGGCGCTCACGTTTTTTGGCTTCCCTAAAATAGCAGATTTTTAAGTTGGTAAAGACCCGCCCCTTGTTTCAGTCAGAATGAGTCCCCGGGACCCCGGGACATTGGCTTCCGCCAACAGTGAACTATTAAGGATCGCATCCCGCGCATATTCTACATTATAGCCTGCAACTGATTCAGCTTCCGCTTCTAGGAGATCGAACAGAGCTCGATTAGTTTCTACTAGATAAGCAGTGAATAAGCAAAACATTAAATAAACATAAAAGAAAATGAGAACATACTTTTTATTGAATGATCTTTGAGGGTACAATGCTTGGTAAGAAAAATGCTTATAACAAAGCTTGAAAACAGGGAAATTGACATAAGCAGTAAAGTAAAATAAGCTGGAAGAAAAAGTTCCAAGATGTCTTTCTTGCTCGAATTTTTCTTCTATTTATAGGGTGTGTAGTGCTTCTTTGTGAGGAAAGACAGCCAAAGTCTTTAATTCTTCCCAAAATTGCTTATGGAAAGCAATAAGTGTTGCCAATCACCATTAAAACGCCATTTGACTTTGTCCCTTGGTGTTTACTCGTTTACTTGTCCAATAGGATGCCTTGAATGTGCCCATGTAGCACTGACGTGTGTCAGGAGGGTGTAGGAGTCTGTTGAACGCGTTCGCATCAATAGAGGATAAGATCTTGCCCTGTTTTGCCTCGTTTTGGGCCTTCCTTCCCTTTTCGGGGTTAATTTATTATATTTCAAATTTTGAAAATAAAGGGTTACGGCTGTTAGGTTTTAGGGACTAACGGGGTAAAGGTTTGGACTAACGGTAAAAGTCCCCAAGGACTAACGGTGATACGTTTTTAGGACTAGTGGTGTGATGGTTTTAACAGGATTATTGTTAAGGTTATTGGGCTCATTTGGTTTGGGCCGGATTTATGGATTTGGATTTAGGCTTATAAGGTTTTACGTATAGATGGTTATTGGGCTAACTCGGCCCATTAACTTGGGTACAAATTGGCCCATTAAGATGAATACGCCTTCGGCTTCGTCTTTTCACGCTCTTTCCATTCCCGTGCTCGGTTTTGGCTTCATTTTTGTTTTTTTGTGAATATCTGTTACCTGCACAGTACATAACATAAAACAAGCATATATTTGGCATTTTAAGTCCGTTTTTGGTTAATTAAGCTCGTTTTATTGAGAAAAAGGTATGTGTATTTAAGCACATACCACGGGTTGTTAGAAGTTCGGCCTGCTTTTTTTGTCGTAGGGGAGGGATTGACCTTTCTAACGCATATTCAGTCGTACCGGCATGGCCCCACTGATTTCTTTTTGATCGGAGCATCCAGCAGCGCAACCCAGTTCTACTTGACTAAGCCCGTGCTCGTCCAAGGAGGGAGTTTGCTTTACCCAACCCCCTTTTTGATAACAAGGCAGAAAGCCCTGACCTGACATTCATTAGTTTCGAATGAAGAGTGCCCTGCCGCACCTACTCCTATCAAAAAGCGAGACTTTAGTAAACAAGAAAAGCCCCTTCTATCTTATTAGTAAAGCGCCAACGCGCGCCCTGCAATCAAACTCAAATTTCGCCTTGATCGATACGACAACCTTACTAATAGAAAGGGTCAAAATGCGCTCAAGCAACCTATCTTACTAATATAATAAGAAGGGCCGATCTAAGCCCTATGGTTGTAAAGCTACAGATCGAAAGTCGGCCTTACCTTCTATGTTTTTAGTAAAGGGCGTTTTCAATGAGGTTCGCGCTAGCGCTCACGTTTTTTGGCTTCCCTAAAATAGCAGATTTTTAAGTTGGTAAAGACCCGCCCCTTGTTTCAGTCAGAATGAGTCCCCGGGACCTCGAGACATTGGCTTTCGCCAACAGTGAACTATTAAGGATCGCATCTTGCGCATATTCTACATTATAGCCTGCAACTGATTCAGCTTCCGCTTCTAGGAGATCGAACGAAGCTCGATTAGTTTCTACTATACAAGAAATAAAGAACATAACCAATATATGGAACAAGGGAATACCAGACCATATCTGCTTTTGTGCCATGACAATCTTACTCGAATTACGAGGACCTACACATATTAGTACAGTATACTGGGGTCCCCGGCCAGAACCACACGTGCAAGTTTCCCTGCATGTGGCTCGTCCGTGCTTTTCTATTCTGCTTTGCCGCCTATTATATTAAGAGAATAGGTCCCATTCAAGCGGTCCGCCTTTATTCATCTATACCAGCTGTCACACACGAGCCCATAGAAAGGATTTCAGCGTCCCTCTCTAGATAAGAAGCAGAACGCGCCATCACCTACAACCCTTTCCTCGGTCGGGGACTCCCACGAAACGAAAATGGCGGCATCGCCGTATGCTTCATTTTGTTGCCCTGGTTTATATCCCGGAGTACTCCTATGACCGAGCTGTCACCCAACCTACTTTAACAACCTAAAGGCTTGGTCCCGTCCCATTTAGAGAATGACCCCTTATGGTACGGCTTAGTCAGTTATTCTCGCAGTTCAGATAAGATTTAGACCGCCACTTCTCTAAAAACATGGTTCTTGCCCCTCCTCTCTCCTCCCCCCTTTGAGCTCGTCCATTTATTGGGTGATCCCTTGCTCTCACGTTCGAGTATTTGCTCATCGTTTAGGCCGGTGAGTGAGATTTCTGCTCATTGCAGTCACCTTCGGGCTTCTTCGCACCTGGATAGTACTAGGACCCTTGTGCCCCGGCCCTTGATCAGAAAAAGCTTCCCGCCCTATGACCAACAACTCAAAATGAGCCTTGCGACGAGACGCATACATTCCCCATACTGCGGTTCCCTCCGTTCCGTTCCTAGGTTGGGTTAGGGGAACATCCGAGCGATTTCCTTCGCGGATCCAAACGCGCTCACAAGGCGCACAATAAGAATAAGACCAATAGAGACTTCATAAGAGACCATTTGAGTTGCAGATCATAATGCTCCTAGAAAGGCATATTTCGAATATAGAGGAGTGAAAGTTCCTAATAATCAATGACTTTTTAATTTCCTTATATGAACCGTACGAGCACGTCCTTTGTCACCCCCACCACGCTTACGGCTCTATACCCCAACCCAACTTGCTCTGGCCCCGGGTCCTTCCTTTCTATTCCTCAGTAAGTGGACCATAGGAGCATGGGGGCGGTATCTGCTTTTGACTGATAGAAATCATCCTTCTTTTGTTTCTCCTGACCGAACCCGCCAAAAAACAAAAATATAAATAGAGAAGTTTTGATTGCCGGGAGAGTTACGTCGAAAACATCTTTATCTGAGGAGGAGGATTTGTCGTCTGACTCCTCATAAATGATGTTAGGATGGGTGGCCCATCCTTGGAATCCTAAAAAAAGAGAGGGAACAGATTCACTTTCTTTCAGTGACATATCTAATCAGACTGAATAGGATTTTTAGAGCTGTCATGATCATTCACATCTATTTTAGTAGGCAGGAAGGGCACGGAAGCTACCATTTCTAGAATGCAAGCAAGCTAGCGACTCTCCTAGTAGCGAAGGAAAAGGGCATTCAGGAAGCGACTAGTCGCTTCTGGCGAAGCTTTTAGAAGGCCACCACTACATAGAGAGATCCATATACCCGTCATGAGCGATAGCGAAGCCTAGAGAGGCGTAAGCAGTAGCTTCTAGGGCGAAGCCGAGCCACTAGTGGAGTGGCCAAGGAGGCCTACTATACCGATACTGGATTAGTAACCGGTGAAATCCCCAAATCAAAATTTCAGTGAACTATTGAAGCTATCAGTGTGATTGATCAGACAAGTACCAAGGCTTTCGGTAGACTTCTTTTATTTCCGAATTTGCTTGCGACAAGTCCTAGCATTAGTATGAGTTCGTTGACCGCGTAAGGGTGATCCATCTTGATGACGAATTCCACGATAACAAGAAATAGAAATGAATCGTTCGATGTCTGCTCGTTCTCCCCTCTTCAATTCCCAATGAACAACATGATCTTGACCTATCATTTGTTCAATTTGGTCGATCTGATACTTAGTTAATTCTTTTATCTTTATGTTCCCACTGATACCTAATCGATAACGAACCAGAATGGCTTTTTTAGGCCCAATTCCATCTATTTTTGTTGAGGCAATTCTGACTTGTTCATCGGCAACTGATCTAGCTCCTGAAATATATAACATTCTTGATCCTTCCTTTTACTAGTCTTCTCGGCTGGAATCAAAAAAGATTCTCCGCTCTGCTCCTACTCCTTCTTCTCCTTTAGGATAGGGTCGTCGTTGGTCCTTTTTTGCACTAAAAAACTAGTCAGAGCAACTAACTGTCTACGTACGAAATTTACGTAACAGGAATAAGAAACCAGGCGGGATAAAAGAAGAGCGAGGTATAGTGAGAAAGCTCACCCCTGCCTTTAGACGATAAAGCCTTCTTTTACATCCCATCCCCTAGACAAATCAATAGGAAATGCTACAAGCCATTGTTGTTCTTTTGACGATGAACCACTCCGGTACAACAAGCTAAAGTGACCTCTACGCTTCGTCCCCGGTGCGTAGGGCCGATCCCCGTGTGCTAGAGGGAGGACCTGTTTGTGTTAAGCATATAGTTGGTTCTTGTCTTGTTTAGGCATTTTGGTCCTTCCTCTCGACAAAACAGAAAGTATCATTTACTTACGGAATCTCAAATCTCTCTCGCTTCTTCAGCTTGTTCCTGTTCGTCTATTCGGGACGGGGCAGGCAGCCCACATACATGAAGAGAAGAATAGAGAGGGGGTTATCCTGCTTAAACTTTACTACTGGAAATTGGGAAGGGCTATAAGTAGGCCGTTTGTTATTGCTATAAGGGCTGCTCGCCTTTATACGGCTTGGCTTCGCTATCGCTTCTATGTAGTGTAGTGGTCGACCTAAAAAGTCGTATTCCTGCCATGCCTATTATCCAGTGCGAGAAGCTTCGCCAGAAGCAAGCAAGACGAGGTCGCTCTGCTTCGTAGACAAGGCTCGTTCCGTACTTTACTTACGAGCTCGTGTAGTACTCGCCCCTATCTCTTCTCTAAAGGGGCGCACACTCGCTGTCTACTAAATGAGCTCACGAAGCGATCTGGGAGCGAAGCCTTAAATTGAGTTGCTTCCCCCCTTTTCTTTTCCCTCACCCTACCCTTTCATTTCCGCTTAAGCTTCCCCGGTTTGGGGGATTAATTGATTGGATACCCGAGAACCATAATCTTTCCTAGGAACAGCTTCTACGACGATAGATAGGGGTCAGGTTTGTTTGGCATCTATGCCCCCTGCCCTCCAAACAGTATGGGAGCCTTTCAGCTCGTACTGCTCACACTCCTAGATCTTCACGGCACCTCCTCCACCATAGTGTGAGCTGGGAGCAGCTCCGAAAGGCGAGGCCTACTTAAATAAGTAATGAGCTTTCAACAACGTTAACAACACTACGAAAAAAGTCAACTATGGTTGCCCACTGATCTGATCATAGGTGAAATCCAACCCCTTCTCTGCTCCTTTCCTGACCCTTTCCTTCGCTACTAGGAGAGGCGCTAGCTTGCTTCATTATATTCTATAAGCGGAGCGACTTGTCGAGTCTACGAAGCTTCGTAGTTGCTTCCCCCTCCCCCTTTCTTTTGCCCCGCCATGCCACTAGATCCATAATGACCGGCGAGTCGGAACATGTATGAATATAACCACGCGGAGCGCCGTACCGGCCTATCGAAGCGAAGAAAGAGATCATTGAGCCTATTTAGCCGAGCGGAACCCTTTATAAATAATATATATAGATATATATAAAATAATAATATAGATATATATAAAATAATAAGCTAAGGGGGCTGGGAATCGCAAGAATTGAAAAGTCCTCCATTGAATGGGATGAGAAAGACAGGTTCGGAAATGGCCGGATTAGCAGGAGGAAGGGCGGCCCCACCCTGAAACAAAGGTGTACGTACATAAATAAAGAGACTGTTTATGGCCTTGATAGGGCTCCTTCCCATCTATCTTGACCGGGAAGAGGGGGGAGGCTCTTGCGGGAGCCCTGCCCGCCCTTCTCTATTCTATTTTGAGGATCCCTCTGAGGAGGCTTTCCGGACTCGTAAAAGACGGCTAGGAACAAGAATAGGGTCAGTAGTCTCTGCCGTTGCAGGTCCTTCTCCTTCCGCTGAGATGGCCCTCTTTTTTGTTTTGTTTGTTCACCGCGGCACGAAATCATGAAGAAGCTGGAATAACTCAGAAAGAGAGTGGCGCCTAGCCGTTGAGAGCGTCTGTTGTCTTTGTAGAGGAACAGTACGATCTTGGACTGGCCCCCTTCGCATGACCTAGAAAGAAAAAGAAGTCCGTGCTACTATAAGGCCTCTAAACTCCTCCCTCAGGACACTGTTGCGTTGCCCATGGGGACGGGCTAGCCCCGACTTCCATAGGTCCTTGGTTCGACCTCCTAATGAGAATTGAGGTCCTTGCGCGGGCGTCTCATCCCTAAGACTTGTTTGCTCTGTATGGAGTGCCCCGTGGTTCCTCGAGTGCCAGCCGCAGAGAGGAATGCCATCAACTAGGGCGCTATTGGCCACTAACCACTCGCTCGCCGGACGCTCGGGCTCCGCGTTTCAAGTTCGTTATCCTAACCGTATCCTCTGCTCCACCGGGAGCCTGACCCCTTCTTCTATCTTATCTACTGCCTTGCTCCTCGGCTCCATACTGCTCCAGCCGCTCGCTGTAATAGCTTGCTTCTCGGGTGGCTCGCACCCAGGGTGGTGCGGCTGAGCCAGAGTGGGCTCAGCAGTCGGCCTATCTTTCCGGGCGCACGCATAAAGGCATGATTAGTTCCACAAATCTCACTGCACTGACCATAGTAAACTCCTTCTCGTTGTACCGAAATAGAGATTTGATTTAAACGACCAGGTACAGCATCACATTTGACACCTGAGGAAGGTACAGCCCAACTATGAAGTACATCAGCAGATGTTACAATAATACGTAGATGACTTTTGGCTGGTACAACCACTCGATTGTCCACTTCTAATAAACGTAATTGACCCAATTCTAGATCATCTTCTGGAATCGTATAACTGTCAAAAGTGAGTGACTGTTCATCTGAACTGTTATAGTCCGAATACTCATAAGGTTGGGTCGACGCCCGTCTCCCCCCAAACTGTACTTGCAAGTTTCCCCGCAAAAAGCTCTCCACGCCTACTCTTAGAAAGAAGACTCTTTTTCTTTAGTTAGTACCGACCGTAAGACCCTTTATGAGTAAGGGGAATCGAAGGCCGGGGAAAGTTTATTGGCAACAGGGAACCCTTTCTCACCCAGTCCTACCTACCCTATGTATTCGAGGGGGGGGGCTGGAACCGAAAAAGACCTGGTTCCGCACATATGAGACAGGCAGAAGGTATGGGACGACCAGTTCACCATGGAAAGCGAATTCGATCCTATAGTCGTCTTCTTTGTTCGATAAATGCGCAGTGGAAAGGGATGCTAGTCGGCTCGGAGAAGTTGTAGGCCCCAATAAAAAAGATCAAGAGTGATTCCTCACCTATCCTGTCAGGGGCCCAGTTGAACGCTCGAGTATAGATTCCCTATGCTCATCGGCCGGGGCCGGCCGGCCCGTAGATCTGGATCCATCCATAGACCTGACCTGATATCGTTTGTCCAAAAAGAAAAAAAGTAGGTTTTTAGTAGTAGTTCATGAGACCTCGAATTCCCGCGTTCCAGCTTGCATTATGCCAACAAGTCCCACCCCCAACTCTAGCTGAGAAGTTGAGTCACCCTTCTTTTTTTTGTTTTTTCTGAAAAAGAATCGAATAAAGAAAGAGATAGTCTATATCCTGTATCGATCATAGGATCACTCTATGAATAGGTAAATTCTCTGTGACCTCCCACCGTTCACGACATCCCTTGCTTCTCGCTGCGAACGGCTCCTCGGTGGAAGAGTAGAAGCGCTGGTCCCCTTCGGTCAAGTTGCTTGTACCTGCTGTTACCTACCGTAGGACCTCCGTCCCCGAAGCGTCGTTAAACCCTCGAGTGGGTGCTTGGAATATTGCAAGTCACGTGTTTCAGATCGTAACTATTTTTCAACAATAGTGGATCGACTTATTGGGAATGTTTGTTATTACGACGTTTCTTGGAGTTGTTGCACGGTTCGAAATGGACCCTGAACGAACGAGTGGCATGCACTAAAAAACATATTTATTAAAAAATTTTAACATAAAATTCTTTTCGACAACCGTAAGTCAAAGGGTGCACGGTATGCTCTCCTAGAAACAGACAGAAGCGGAGGAGCGGGTAAGCGCGAAGCGTTTTAAAAACCTTCTCCTTTCGGGTCGAAGTTCGTTGGATCAACCCTCCTTAAACCTCTCTTATAGTTTGTAATCTAAAGGTAGGACGATTTAACAATTGATACTCGTTTTCTTTTGTTTTGTTTTTTAATTTTTTTTGGGATTTTTGATTACTTTATTTTTTTTTGTATATTATTTTTTTTTATACGAAAATATCACAAAAAACAAGAATAACTTCGAGGATGATCTTCAAAAAACAATATTTCAAACGAGTAACTTGAAAATTCTGTAACTCAGCCTCCCCGCAACGGTGCAAAGTTGACTCGCGTCAATAGTGTATTATATATATAATATATATATATTATATATATATTTTATATATATATATATATATATATAGTAAATCAGTAATCACTTTTTAACTGAGCAATAAACCAATTCAAATAAATTATTAATTCCGGAAGGTAAGTATCGATTTCGAAAGTGACCCCTTCTAGTCGTTTCCCGGGTCGTTAATGTTCCAACGAGGCGTGAATTGAACTTCGTGTTGAGATTTGTGATCGAGATTTTGAATTGATTAAGATTTTGGTTTTGTATTCTAATTTCTACAATGATAATGCAAATAACAAATAAAGAAAAAACAATAAATAAAGCAATAACGACTTAAGCACGAAAAAACGTTAACGGGATTCTAGAAACGCAACCTAAAAACCTAAAACTTCAAATTTTGACTCTAAAACAGCAAATTTAATTTTTAAAAGTCTTCAATGATTAATAAAAATTTTAGGAAAAATAATTTTATTTTTTTGACTTTTATTTTATTTATTATATTAAATACACTTTTAATTTGAGAAAATTATTAAAAATACTAAACTATTTTAGAAAATCATGAAATATCGGGGGAAAAGTACTTTGAAACTATGAGGAATTAAAAAAAATACTACTGGAAAAATGCATGAATGAATTAAGTTGGTTAATAAAGCAAAGTTATATGATGATAAGCAAAACACTAAAACAACCCTTATTTAATAAATGTTTGCAATTATAAATCGAAAAAGTCAAGAGCAGATGTAGTGGAGAGTGGTTTTTAAGGCATGTTTCGTGGTTGAGGGTCGAGGTGAGGTTTCAAGTCTGATCTTACCTTTTTAGAAAACATTTTTTTTAACTTTTTGCAAAAACTTAAAAAGAAAGAAAAATTAAGAAACTTTTAAAAAGGAACTTTTTATAAAACTTATAAATAAGCTAGAAATAAGCAAATGAAAAACTGAATTTTAAGCTAAAACACTAAATGAGCCATTATGCCATATGTTTGGCTTTTAGAAGCTTTTACAAAGTTAAATAAGCTATAATGAGTTTTAAGAAGCTAAAACAAATAATGATTAACTCTTAATAAGCACTTTTTATTAACAATTAAGCTATATTACCTAAAGGATAAGCTAGAATCAGATAATGCAAAAGGGCTTCACTACTGATTTTTGCTAAAAGCTTTTATAAGCTAAACCTTAGATCAAATAAGCATACTAAAAAACCTCAAATATACTTAAAAAGCAAAACTAAGCTCAAAATAAGAATCCTTAATAAACATAAAACAAGGAAAAGGCAAATAAGTAGTTTGGATAGAGCAGTTAACTAAACAGGCTAAAAGGGCATTTTTAAGCTAGTGGGCGGGAAGTTAGAAGTTCAGCCCGCTTTTTTTGTCGTAGGGGAGGGATTGACCTTTCTAACGCATATTCAGTCGTACCGACATGGCCCCACTGATTTCTTTTTGATCGGAGCATCCAGCAGCGCAACCCAGTTCTACTTGACTAAGCAAGTGCTCGTACAAGGAGGGAGTTTGCTTTACCCAACTCCCTTTTTAGGAACAAGGCAGAAAGCCCTGACCTGACATTCGTTAGTTTCGAATGAAGAGTGCCCTGCCTTACCTACTCCTATCAAAAAGCGAGACTTTAGTAAACAAGAAAAGCCCCTTCTATCATATTAGTAAAGCGCTAACGCGCGCCCTGCAATCAAACTCAAGTTTTACCTTGATCGATACGACAACCTTACTAATAGAAAGGGTTAAAATGGGCTCAAGCAACCTATCTTACTAATATAAAAAGAAGGGCCGATCTAAGCCCTATGGTTGTAAAGCTACAGATCGAAAGCCGGCCTTACCTTCTATGTTTTTAGTAAAGGGCCTTTTCAATAAGGCTCGCGCTAGGCGCTCACGTTTTTTGTCTTCCCTAAAATAGCAAAATTTTAAGTTGGTAAAGACCCGCCCCTTGTTTCAGTCAGAATGAGTCCTCGGGACATTGGCTTCCGCCAACAGTGAACTATTAAGGATCGCATCCCTCACATATTCTACATTATAGCCTCAACTGATTCAGCTTCCGCTTCTAGGAGATCGAACGGAGCTCGATTAGTTTCTACTAGATAAGCAGTGAATAAGCAAAACATTAAATAAACATAAAAGAAAATGAGAACATACTTTTTATTGAATGATCTTTGAGGGTACAATGCTTGGTAAGAAAAATGCTTATAACAAAGCTTGAAAACAGGGAAATTGACATAAGCAGTAAAGTAAAATAAGCTAGAAGAAAAAGTTCCAAGATGTCTTTCTTGCTCGAATTTTTCTTCTATTTATAGGGTGTGTAGTGCTTCTTTGTGAGGAAAGACAGCCAAAGTCTTTAATTCTTCCCAAAATTTCTTATGGAAAGCAATAAGTGTTGCCAATCACCATTAAAACGCCATTTGACTTTGTCCCTTGCTATTTACGCGTTTACTTGTCCAATAGGATGTCTTGAATGTGCCCACGTGGCACTAGCGTGTGTCAGGAGGGTGTAGGAGTCTGATGAACGCGTTCGCATCAATGGAGGAGAAGATCTTGCCCTGTTTTGCCTCGTTTTGGGCCTTCCCGCCCTTTTCGGGGTTAATTTATTATATTTCAAATTTTGAAATTAAAGGGTAACGGGTGTTAGGTTTTAGGGACTAACGGGGTAAAGGTTTGGACTAACGGTAAAAGTCCCCAAGGACTAACGGTGATACGTTTTTAGGACTAGTGGTGTGATGGTTTTAACAGGATTATTGTTAAGGTTATTGGGCTCATTTGGTTTGGGCCGGATTTATAGATTTGGATTTAGGCTTATAAGGTTTTACGTATAGATGGTTATTGGGCTAACTCGGCCCATTAACTTGGGTACAAATTGGCCCATTAAGATGAATACGCCTTCGGCTTCGTCTTTTCACGCTCTTTCCATTCCCGTGCTTGGTTTTGGCTTCATTTTTCCTCATTTTTGTCTTTTTTTGAATATCCGTTACCTGCACAGTACGTAACATAAAACAAGCATATGTTTGGCATTTTAAGTCCGTTTTTGGTTAATTAAGCTCGTTTTATTGAGAAAATTGTATGTGTATTTTAAGATTTTCCAAATCCTCTATTTCTTAACTTTTGCGGTCCTAACGCTGTGAAATTAATTCCCATGTTTAGAAATCCAAAAAGTTCAATCCCTTAAATTAAATACCTTGAATGTAGCAAAGGGTAAAGATTTAAAAGATTAAGAAAGATTACTAGTTGTTTAAACACTACCCGTTTAAATTTTCTTCTTGCACAATATTTTCTTATTTTCCGTTATATGAAACATGCTTGACTTTCATTATTGATCATAAATTTTAGGATCATGAAAAAGAAACACCTCAATCCAAGGTGCCCTAGAGGATAATTCATAGTCCTGTGATTTTTCATTATTCCCAAACTATGCTTAAAAACGATAATCACTGGTAATTACATAGTTGGATGTTATCGCTACTTCATTATTTGGCAATTTGTGGTAAAAACTTTTCCTCCCGACATATATTATATATTAAGGTGTGTGTGCTCAGTTTGAATTTTGACCATCCAACCCACGTTTTTAGATAGTTATAACATTTCCAAGTTTTACGTTCCACTTTTAGTTACATGAATTCAAAGGTAAGATTGTCCCATGTAGCAATATTTCTTCTCGGCACTTCCCAACCTCGTCGGCTAAGTGGTCGGGCTTTTGACACCCCTCAGTCGAATATTTGTGAGACGGACTTGGAACCCCTTTACTAAAAAAATTCGTAAAACTTAGTAAGTTTATAAATCAAACAAGCTAATTCCTCCAAAATTAAAGACATTGTAGGTAAGTTAATTCTTAGAGTTGACTTTCTTATGGAACCTACGACCTCATCGGTCAAGTGCCTAGGTTTTGACACTACAGAGACTATTGATAAGAATTAACAATACGTCCGGTTACAAATTTTTGTAAGTATTAAACAAGTTTAAGTTCAAAAGAATATTTTAAAATTTTTAGAAAAGTCAGTTTCTCTTTATTTATTAAGCAACATATAGACTGAACATTATTATATTTTTCACATCATTTTCATTTTTTTCATTTTTTTTTCATTTTTTCTTTTTTTGCAACATTTATATTTACACCGTATACAGGGAAAATTTCTTTTTAGAAAATTAAAACATATTTTTGACCAAAAACTCTTATTTATTAATTCATCGATAAAGCTTTTTACTCTAAAAATGTTGATCTTAACGACTTTAAGAGTGATAAAACTCTTACTTGTCTTTAAAAAGAGCAGTTAGTATTAGTCAGTTTGAAGTACTGGGAGAAAAAGCAACAATTACACTATGCGCGTTTAAGATTTTCCAAACTAATACCTGGCTTAGCTTCTTCCAACTTATTATTAACTCTAATCAGTTCTCGTCTTCGCAAATTTTAAAATCTTAATAAAAAGATCCGCGGAAATGCTTAGCCAAATAAATTAAAGCTTTGCATTATTTAAAGTCATTTATGGAAACTTGCAAAGTCTTTAGCTTTTGGTGCTAGAATTCGCTTTTTAAGTTTTGTATAAAAGCTAGCAAAAGCATTATAATTTATAAAGGTAAGGGAGTAAGTAGAGCTAAATGTCGGTCAAATCAAAAATTATTCTTATTCTACCTGGTGGAAAGTTAACTTTTTGATAAACATTATTTTATTTTTAATTTTTAAATTTTGGCCTAAAATCACATATTTTGAATTTTTGGTTAAACGGAGTTACGTAAAGACATTAGACAAATACAAGTAGGGATCATATCGATAGATTCCCCCTCTACTAGAATGATACATTGTCCTCAATGGGGGATTTGCTAACCCCATCAAACCTATTTCAATGCTATATCCTAATATAACGGGAATTCAACGTAATTCTAAACCGTTTTATTATTTATTGCAAAGATTTTAAAGTTAGTCAATAAGTTCAAGGATATTGGTTCCCAAAATAAGCATGTAAAGATATGAGATCGAGTGAACGTTGGACAAAACACGAGCACGAGAGTCTTCATAATTGGGTATTCTGAAATCATACAGACAAACAAAAAAACAAGCTTGGAAGAGGCGGAGCTCCTCACGTGACACGTATTAGAAAATAGAAGACAGATAGAAATAGGGTTTGCTCCAGGAAGCGCTTTGTTTTTGTTGCAAACCGAGTCACTAGAGTTGACTCGGACCCCGAATTTAATTATCCCATAGGGAAGGTTGGAGATCCGGACAATCCACGTGGTGTATGTCCTCCAAAGTAATGTTTGAGTCTATGACCGTTCACCTTGAAGTTAGGTCCGTTAGTTGAAGATAACTCAACGGTACCATAAGGGAAAACTTGGGTGATGGTGAACGGTCCAGTCCAGCGGGTCTTAAGCTTGCCCGAGAAATTCTTTAATCGAGAATTGAAGAGAAGGACTCGATCACCAACGTTAAGGACGTGGTTCTTGATTTTAGAGTCGTGAATCTTCTTCGTTCTCTCTTTGTAGATTAAAGAGTTCTCGTAAGCTTGATCACGGAGTTCATTAAGTTCATTCATTTGAACTTTCTGGTGATCATCACGCGGGTACTTAAGTCGATGTTGCATGCTTCAAGGCCCAATATGCCTTATGTTCAAGCTCGATGGGAAGATGACAAGCCTTTCCGTAAACAAGCTTATAAGGAGTGCACCCGATGGGTGTCTTAAATGCGGTACGAAAAGCCCATAATGCATCTTCTAACTTATCGGACCATGAAGCACGGTTTTCACCTACGGTTCTTTCTAATATGCGTTTCAAACCACGATTTGAAATCTCCACTTGCCCACTAGTTTTTGGATGATACGTGGTAGAAATTCAGTGGGTAACCCCATATTTAAGCATGACATTTGCGAATTGGTCATTGCAAAACTGAATACCGCGATCACTAATAATAGCACGAGGAGTTCCAAAACGGGCGAAGAGAGATTTTAAGAACCTACAAACAACTCGGGCATCATTAGTGTCGGGAGGCTTTCGCTTAACCATTTTGAAAGTAGTCAACATGCACAATATTGTTAATTATTCCTTCGAGAAGGCAGGGAAAGGGCCCATAAGTGTTCCCCGTATGTCAAAGATCTCGCAAACGTGAATTGCATTTGAGGGCAAGTTCATCACGTTGCGAAATTTTGCCTTAACTGTTGACAAGCGTCAACCGTGTGGACCAAGTCATGGATATCTCGATAAATCATCGGCATTAGAACCGGATCAATCAAGAATTTTTAGCGGTTTGTTATAGTGGGCACAATGATGTCCCCAGTGGGTCTATTGTGGCAGCCCGTAAGGTTATCAAAAGGCTCTTGGCCGTATACCACATCGTCTTATCACTGATCGACAAATCTAAAAAATGTGGGGTCGTCCCAAAAGTGATGCTTAACGTCTTAAGAATTTCTTCTTTGTTGGGACGACATCTTTCACAATTAATGTTCCTGCGTGGTTAATTTTGTATATAGGCAAACCATGGGTGTTAGGGATAACCAACGAAAAAGTCTCCCATCCCCTGTGTTTTCAAGAGGGAAATGTTTCGGTAATTTCCTTTTTCTCGGGATCACTTTGATGGGGATTCTCTAGTCTAGGCCAAGTGGTTCCGGCCGTACTTCTTTGCTCTTTTTTCTATCAGGATGATGACATTAATCTTAGAGGGGAAGAAATACCAGCGGTGAAATCTTTGCGTTTTGATCTTGTTATGCGAGCAGTACTTAAGTGGCCGAAGTGGTCCTGTATACATTGGTCTTCGACAAGATGATTAAGGTCAGAATTTCTCAAAAGCATACACATCGGCTTATAATATTTTTCATGTAGTCGGTGTTGTAATAAGCTGAGGCATCGGTCCATAAGTCTTGTCTCCATAGTGTATTGCTGAAATTGTTGGTCTTACGTTTGCCCTAGGATCTGCCCCCAATTGCCAAAGTCACTAGCATCACACATAATTTCAAAGGGCAAGTCCTAATCAAGGACAACTAATATCGGAGCTTCAGTTAGTTTCTTCTTAAGGGTCTCAAATGCCTCTCGACATTCGGTCAAGAAAATGAATGGAGTCTCTTTTTCAAGAAGATGGGTCATCGACCGGGCGATTTTAGAAAAATCTTAAATAAATCGACGATAAAACCCAGCGTGACCTAGAAAACTATGAATTCCTTTGACGGACGTGGGAGGATTCGTAATTTTGCAGACATCACTTTTGCCCTCACACTATCTCACCTCAATACCCCAGATTTCAAAAATCTTATGGCCTGTGAGACAATGCCCTCTTTGACCATGAAGTGGCACTTCTCCTAATTTAGAACAAGATTGGTGTTTCGCACCTTTGGAGCATTTTGTCTAAATGGCGATAGGCTTGGACTGAGAAGAATCCCGAAAAGACGAGAAATTCATCATGAAGACTTCCATTGTTTCCTCGATCATGTCGTGGAAAATGGCCATCATGAACCTTTGGAACGTGCCAGGAGCATTACATAAGCCGAAAGGCATACGTCGATAGGCAAACGTTCCATAAGGGCAAGTGAAAGTTGTCTTCTCTTGGTCTTGCGGGTCAATAGGGATTTAGAGTAAGGGAGGGTGAAGATTTAGCAATGATTGGTTCAGAAATTGGAGTGGGATTGCCACTCTTGGAATTGTCAGAAAATCCTTACACTTTTTGAGAATACTCCTTACAGGCTATATCGATGACATCGATTCGGTTAATTGATTCAGCATCATTGTAGGAGTATCTTAAAGTGTTACCAAATTTGAATGTTATGGCTTCATCACTCACTCGAAGAGTTAATTCTTCACCGTAAACATCAATCAAAGCTCGTGTCGTCCTCAAAAAGGGTCTCCCGAGAATTAAGGGAACTCGAGGATCGACAACATAATCTACGACTACAAAGTCAGCCAAAAAATGGAACTTTCCTACTCTCACAAAGACATCTTCAGCAATTCGGGTGGTTAGTAGATAGACCGGTCCGTTAGCTCAAGAGTATTGGAGTAGAGTAAGATCGTTGGGGAATGAAAGTTCCTTCCATTGGAGAGTGGCATCTAGTGATGCTTGCACCAAGTCGGCAAAGGCTATAGCATTCAACTATCTTGTAAAAATTACATGATCATGTCGGATTTTACCTGGGTCTTCCCAGTTTTTTGGGTAGCTTCTTTAGGATAACAGTCCCCGAACAACTTATCATTCACCTGTGTATTGGCTAATTCGGAGTATTATCCTCCGTATTGCTAAGATGATTCTTGAATGTGGAAGCGAATTTGGGCTTTAGCATGGAGAGTATAGCATCCGTGAAGCTAAGAATCGAATAGTGTAAGGCTTTCGAAAGATTTGGAGAAACCTTCATAATCTTAATGGTAGTCTTTTCTCGGAGCTTTTGGTTGTTTGAGTCTCGAAGGTAAGGGTAAATTCGGTTTAGGCTTTAGGAGATTAACGGGACCATGAGGTTGTGCTTGAGTAAGGACATCCGGAGGTTGGACTTTTTTGGTAGGTGGTTGCACCGGATCCTTTGTCCACATGGGTCTCTTTCCACCACCTTGGGAGAAGAAAAGAAAGGAGGAGGAATCGTAGGTCCATCGTAAGTGGTGATTGATTTCAAGTCACCTTTCGGGTTAACAATGGTATTGCTAGGAAGAGGACCCGAACTCGGAGGTTTGTTCATTTGAAAATAATTGCTCAACATATTTTTCAGCTTGTTGTTTTGTTGCAACATCGTGGCCTGAAATTCGTTTTTCAACTTAGTTTTCATATTAGTGATTTGATTTTGCATTAGCTCGCCATATTTGTTTATTACTTTCATGTAATTTGCGAGTTCATTTGAGGCAAGCAAGCATTGAAGTTAGTTGGGAGTCGGAGTCGGTAGTCGATATTTCCTGGATTGTAATTATTTCCGGTTTGATTGTTTTTGATACTGTTGGAATAACCGAGTGGTGTCGAATTGATGAGTACTACTCGGGGGACGAACGGTGGATCAGCATTTTGCTGGCTGCAGAAACATATGCTTGAAATATTTATCTTGATATCTTGAGCGTTACATCGTGCATGACACTAGTAGTTAAGGGTGTGGTCCACCACAAGTAACACAACTCTCTTCAACCGCTTTAACGGAAGCTAAGGGATGGGGTTGTAAGTTTTTAGAGACAGACTATACCCAAAGTCTTATCCTCGACATCAGTGGTGCAAGCAAACATCGGGTGTGTGAAAGACCCAATGTAGAAGTGTTGTACTCCACTTTGGCGACAACGGTCTGTTTGTGAAGTGCGAACTTTTGACTTATTCTCGATAGGGTTATAGGCAATCTTAGGAGTCTTAGTAAAAGCTGGATACCGGCCGGCTGCATTCAACGAATCTTTGTTCGGTTGATGTTAAGACATTATTAAAAAGTATCAATTTGGTGTAATTGTGAAACCGTGATGTGGGCATGGCTACGAAGGAGATCTTTTGAATCGCTCTCGTGCCTCACAGTATGATTCATTCAAATTGGTGCTGATAATTCGTAATCTCCTCTCAGGTGATTTGTGTTTTTGAAGAAGAAAAGAATTTGTTTAATGAATTGGAATAAGATTCTTCCCCAAGTCACTATAGATGCGAGGAGGGTTCTTTTTCGAGCAAATTTGGGCTGCCCCCTCGATGGTAAACGGGAAAAAGATAAACTTAATCACGAATTAGACACATCTTTATAATTAGTCGTCGAAGTAATATTGTTGAACCAACGAATATGAGCATGCGGATCTTCCTTCTCAATATCGCAAAATTGCTTAGACGTTATCAAGACTTGAGTAAACCGTATGTTTAAGCTCCAAAATCTCCTTAGAATAGCGGGGAGAAAATAACCGATCGCATCTCGTTAAACCCTCGAGTGGGTGCTTGGAATATTGCAAGTCACGTGTTTCAGATCGTAACTATTTTTCAACAATAGTGGATCGACTTATTGGGAATGTTTGTTATTACGACGTTTCTTGGAGTTGTTGCACGGTTCGAAATGGACCCTGAACGAACGAGTGGCATGCACTAAAAAACATATTTATTAAAAAATTTTAACATAAAATTCTTTTCGACAACCGTAAGTCAAAGGGTGCACGGTATGCTCTCCTAGAAACAGACAGAAGCGGAGGAGCGGGTAAGCGCGAAGCGTTTTAAAAACCTTCTCCTTTCGGGTCGAAGTTCGTTGGATCAACCCTCCTTAAACCTCTCTTATAGTTTGTAATCTAAAGGTAGGACGATTTAACAATTGATACTCGTTTTCTTTTGTTTTGTTTTTTAATTTTTTTTGGGATTTTTGATTACTTTATTTTTTTTTGTATATTATTTTTTTTTATACGAAAATATCACAAAAAACAAGAATAACTTCGAGGATGATCTTCAAAAAACAATATTTCAAACGAGTAACTTGAAAATTCTGTAACTCAGCCTCCCCGCAACGGTGCAAAGTTGACTCGCGTCAATAGTGTATTATATATATAATATATATATATTATATATATATTTTATATATATATATATATATATATAGTAAATCAGTAATCACTTTTTAACTGAGCAATAAACCAATTCAAATAAATTATTAATTCCGGAAGGTAAGTATCGATTTCGAAAGTGACCCCTTCTAGTCGTTTCCCGGGTCGTTAATGTTCCAACGAGGCGTGAATTGAACTTCGTGTTGAGATTTGTGATCGAGATTTTGAATTGATTAAGATTTTGGTTTTGTATTCTAATTTCTACAATGATAATGCAAATAACAAATAAAGAAAAACAATAAATAAAGCAATAACGACTTAAGCACGAAAAAACGTTAACGGGATTCTAGAAACGCAACCTAAAAACCTAAAACTTCAAATTTTGACTCTAAAACAGCAAATTTAATTTTTAAAAGTCTTCAATGATTAATAAAAATTTTAGGAAAAATAATTTTATTTTTTTGACTTTTATTTTATTTATTATGAATTAAATACACTTTTAATTTGAGAAAATTATTAAAAATACTAAACTATTTTAGAAAATCATGAAATATCGGGGGAAAAGTACTTTGAAACTATGAGGAATTAAAAAAAATACTACTGGAAAAATGCATGAATGAATTAAGTTGGTTAATAAAGCAAAGTTATATGATGATAAGCAAAACACTAAAACAACCCTTATTTAATAAATGTTTGCAATTATAAATCGAAAAAGTCAAGAGCAGATGTAGTGGAGAGTGGTTTTTAAGGCATGTTTCGTGGTTGAGGGTCGAGGTGAGGTTTCAAGTCTGATCTTACCTTTTTAGAAAACATTTTTTGTTAAAAAAACTTTTTGCAAAAACTTAAAGAGAAAGAGAAATTAAGCCACTTTTATAAAGGAATTTTTATAAAACTTATAAATAAGCTAGAAATAAGCAAATGAAAAACTGAATTTTAAGCTAAAACACTAAATGAGTCGTTATGCCATATGTTTGGCTTTTAGAAGCTTTTACAAAGTTAAATAAGCTATAATGAGTGTTAAGAAGCTAACACAGCTAATGATTAACTCTTAATAATCACTTTTGATTAATAATTAAGCTATATTACCTAAAGGATATGCTAGAATCAGATAATGCAAAAGGGCTTACACTACTAATTTTTGCTAAAAGCTTTTATAAGCTAAACCTTAGATCAAATAAGCTTCTAAAACCTCAAATATAATTAAAAAGCAAAACTAAGCTCAAAATAAGAATCCTTAATAAGCAGAAAACAAGGAAAAAGCAAATAAGCAGTTTGGATAGAGCAGTTAACTAAACAGGCTAAAAGGGCATTTTTAAGCTAATTTTTAAGCTAGAAAACCAATAAGCTAAACCTCAAAAGCTCAAAACAGATTAAGCTTATACTATAAGCTTCTTGAGTTATCGATTCCAAGACCTAAAACAGATTTAAACTATCCTGAAAGTGAGATTGAAAAGTGGCTTTTGAATCTAAATTTTGCAAGATAGGAAGCAATTTTCAAAACTTTGAAAACCAATGAAATGGCACTCAATGCTTTAAGACCAGATTCTAAACTTGCAAATTAGTGCAAATTGACACTAAGAACACAACTTCAATACCTTGAAACAAAATTAAAGGTTAAACAAATTTGCAACTTGAAATTTCTACAGATTCATAGAACATATAGAGAATACCTTAAAACTGAATTTTAAAACTTAAAAGCTTAACAAAACAGATTATAGGATTTATTTAGAGCTTATAGAATTTGGCTTAAAGTACAAAATAATGTCAAACAGCATTTAAACCTTGGTTATGCTGCGTCCCAAACACCCTTTTGAAATCATACAAAACCATTTTAAGCTTGTATAGACTATGATTTTAAGCTCAAAGTGATATACATGGATTATGATAAGTTAATTAAGACCTAATGAGCAAATTTTTTTACCTTAAATAAGCACTGGATAATAAGCAAACATAATAAGTTGTTTATGGCTTTTTAGAGGACAGATTTATGAAAACATAATTAAATGACTTTTAAACTATAACATAAACATGAAAAGCATTATATAGAAGATCTGCAGAAAAATAAGAAATGACAAGCATAGAAACATAAAGCTGTAATTTATGAAACATTAATAAGCTGGAAACTTATAGAACTCACTTTCTTATTGGATTAACTTAGAAGTACCATGCTTGAAGGACAAAATAGTTAAGTAATAAGCATTTTTAACATATTCTTAGACACAATTGCAGTAATAAAAACTAGAAAAGAAAGTTAAAAGATCTATTTTTTACTCGAATTTTTCTTCTTATTTATAGGTGTGTAGTGCTTCTTTGTGAGGAAAGACAGCCAAAGTCTTTAATTCTTCCCAAAATTGCTTATGGAAAGCAATAAGTGTTGTCAATCACCATTAAAACGCCATTTGACTTTGTCCCTTGCTGTTTACGCGTTTACTTGTCCAATAGGATGCCTTGAATGTGCCCACGTGGCACTGGCGTGTGTCAGGAGGGTGTAGGAGTCTGTTGAACGCGTTCGTATCAATGAAGGAGAAGATCTTGCCCTGTTTTGCCTCGTTTTGGGCCTTCCCGCCCTTTTCGGGGTTAATTTATTATATTTCAAATTTTGAAATTAAAGGGTAACGGGTGTTAGGTTTTAAGGACAAACAGGGTAAAGGTTTGGACTAACGGTAAAAGTCCCCAAGGACTAACGGTGATACGTTTTTAGGACTATTGGTGTGATGGTTTTAACAGGATTATTGTTAAGGTTATTGGGCTCATTTGGTTTGGTTTTGGATTGGATTTTTGTTTTTGTAATTATAAGGGCTTTGTTTAGATGGCTTATAATGAGGCTGTCTTTGGCCCATTAACATAGGTTTGGATTTGCCCACTAAGATGCATTAATACCCTTTGGCTTACATTTTCCACGCTCTTTTCCATACCCGTGCTCGGTTTTTGTCCGGTTTTTTTTGCCTCGTTTTAATCGTTTGTGAATACCATTAACCTGTACATACATAACATAAAAAAGCATATATTAGGCATTTTAAATCCTATTTGGGTTAATTCAAGCCTCGTTTTATTGAGAAAAAGGTATGTGTATTTAAGCACATACAAATCAATCTTCTTAATATTAAAGAATAAATTCGCGCATAATCTTTAATAACATTCGAAACATAGTTTCTACTATAGTTTTGTTAAGGTTTTATCTAATATAACGAAACCTTAAACAAGCTTAAGGAATTCGATCTATTGAAGTGGGATCAACAAAGTGGTATTTGAAGCTTGTTGAGAAATTAAAGTATAAGTTAAGAACCTGTTTTTTTGCTAAAAGATATGGATCAAGATTCTAACACTACACCACATAATATGGTGCTGCATCTAAAGTTCCATGCTTAAAAACCTCTGAGTATGAGATATGAGGATGAGATTGAACAATATATCCAGATGATAGACTAAGCACTATAATGGAAGTTCATAGAGAATGGACGCACCTGCCAAAAACAAAAATTATGGAAGGAGTTATAACAAAATGCCTATTACAACTACTAAAGGAAAAGGCTCAGAGAAGATTAGAGGTAAAAATCCTAGAAGCACTTTAATGATGGGCATGCCCAATGAACATCAGTTAAAGTATAACTCAATAAAGTAGCTAAGAAGTTGCTTCGAAATCTGTTGAAAAGAGAATTTGGTGGAATGCAGCTAACAAAAAGACCAAAGGAATCTCTTAAAAGCAGCAATATAAAAACTAATCATTTTGATCCAAGCTCAGAGAAAGCTTGATCCAAACTTTTGATAGGCTCAAAGCTTGTGAGGTATTTAGAGCTTTTGATAAAAAACTTTCACAAGAAGATGTTAATCAAAGTTATTAAGAAGTTTGTCACCTGAGTGAACACACATGCTGTTGTTGGAGGAAATAAATGCTGATTTAAATACAATTAGCAAGGAATGTCGTCTACAAACAACCTCAAGGTGTATGAACCAAAGGTTAAAGGGATTCTAGCTCGAAGTTCAAAACACATTAGAACATGGCTTTTGTGTCCTCTTGAAATAACAACACTAGCATAGCACTAATGGAAGGCAGTTAATACAGCTCAAGCAGTTAAAACTGTTATGGAGTTTTCTACGCGCTATCACAACTCAAGTTAATGTTGCTAACTCTACAAATATTTAATTAACTTGAGTGATGTTTATTATTTGTTCATTCTTTGCTAGTCAATCCAAATAGTCCACAACTTGTAACATGATACTTGCAACAAAATCTATCCAGATGACAATCGAAGAGAAGATTTAAGATGGCAAATGGCCCATTTTTGACTATTGAGGGCAAGAAGGTTTTGAAGAATACAAGAAGAAAGCTTTACTATATGCAATGAGACTATTGTTTTGATAAGTCCAAAGCGAAGTGCTACAACGAACTAGCCACAAGAGGGGACATTTTTGCTAAGAGTGCAGAGCTCTAAGAAATCAAGACAATAATAACAAGGAAAGCTTCAAGAAGGAGTGTGCATTGGAAACATCAAATTACAAAGCTTTTGGTGTCATGTAATGGTCTTGGTGGATATGACTGGAGTGATTCAGCAAGGAAGTCCTAATTGTGACACTCATGCTTTCTTATCTGACTCCAAGGTATCCAATATTCTATTTGTTCAAAAATCCTTGAGTTTGGAAACTGTTTGAGCATCTTAAATCTCAAAATGATCAACTATTAAAAGATTTTAAAAAAATATGAGTTGATGGTCTAGGTTTATAAACAGGATTAGAGTTAATGGAAAGAAAAAACTTGAAGTCTATAAAGCATAATTGAGTCTATTATATTTACAAATTATTAAGGGCCCCCTTAAAATTTGAAATTCTTTAGGAGACATAACTATTAAGAGAAGCTTAGGAAAAAGCTTGAAATAATCAAAAAGAAAAAGATGGCATTCAATTTCATGTAGATAAATTTGACATGGCATCTAAAAGTTAAACAAGCTCATAGAGTGTCAGATAGTTTAGAATAATTGCAAGAAAGGTTTTAGGCTATGAAATTATAAGTAATTCCACCGTCCCTACACACGGAGAATTTCATGCCTCCAACACACCTGGCATGACTTTTACTAGTTTTTAGAATGAGTTTGTTAATAAGCTTGATAGTTTGAGAACAGTAAAAGCTATGTCTTTAAAGAAGAGCCTAAGGTATTTAGGAAGTATGATGAGTGCCCAAGTATTGAAGAATGAGTGTCCATATGATGAGAAAGAGAATGTGTCTCAGCCTAAAACTGAAAAGAAAACAGATTAGGTCCCTAGTATTGTTAAGAAAAGAGTTTTTCAAAATCTCAAACAACAAGAAAAAACTACTAGGAAAAACTGTTAAACAAGTTGATCAACATAGGCAAAACCTCACAGTCCAAGAGGCAATCAAGAAATTGGAACAATATGATGTCCCAAAAACTAGGAAGCAATTTTTGAAGATGTTTAATAAGGCCTGTCTATGTGTGTGTGAAGCTTTGATCATTTGCAGTTGATAGCAATTACCATAAAAGAACAGTTTCAAAATCAAAGGATGGTTAAAACCTGTTTGGGAACAATACTCAAAAGGTGAATCATCAAAACTTTGCTAAAAAGACTCACGCTTGTGCTAAAAAGAACATAGTTCCAAGAGCATATCTAATGAAGTCCCTTGGTTTAGTATCATTAATACTGCTATCAAAATATTTCAAAAACACAATAGTGGTTAATACTGCTAGACACGATTGATACTTGCTCACTATCAAAAACAAGATGAATGCTACTAGACCGATGTCATATCTTTCTAACATAGCGCCATTCAACTGTTAAGAGTCTCATCAAAGAAACACAAAACATTTAAAAAAAAAAACAATAATACTAATAAAATGGTTAATAAACTGTTAGTGATAAAAAAAATTTAATATTACTGCAAGTTCCAAAAGTAGTAGTTAATGATGTTTAAGGAAATAATCTTAATGCTGTTTAAGCCTCAGCATCGTTAGGTTTGGAACCCAAAGCTTAAAGTTATAGACCACATGTTTCTAGACACAACAGTGCATCAATCATCCTAAAAAAGTTTAAATTATATGATGCACAAGCTAAAACTGAGAAGAAAACAGTTAAGCCTAGTATTGCTAAGATAGAGTTTGTCAAACCTAAGTAACAAGAAAAAACTGCTAGAAAAACTGTTAAACAAGTTGAGCAACATAGGCAAAACACTCACAGTCTAAGAGGCAATCAAAGAAATTGGAACAATATGATGTCTCAAAAACTAGGAAGCAATTTTGAGATGTTTAATAAGGTCTATTATGTGTGTGGAAGCTTTGATCATTTACAGGTTGATTGCAATTACCATCAAAAATAGTTTTAAAATCATAGGATGGTAAAACCTGTTTGGAACAATGCTCAAAGGGTGAATCATCAAAACTTTGTTAAAAAGACTCACCCCTGTGCTAAAAAGAACATGGTTCCAAGAGCAGTACTAATGAAGTCTAGCTTAGTATCAATTAATACTAATAGACAAAATATTTCTAAAATAGCAGTATCAGTTAATATTGCTAGACAATGTAATACTGCTCACTCAAAAACAACAGTGAATGCTGCTAGACCAATGTCATATCTTTCTAAAACAGCACATTCAACTGTTAAGAGGACCATTCATAAGAACACAACATTCAAAAACAGTAATATTGATCAAAGGGTTAATACTGTTAGTGGTAAAAAATTTAAGACTGCTAGGCCAAAAGCAATAGTTAATGCTGTTAAGGGAAATAATTTTAATGTTGTTAAGGCCTCAGCTTGTTATGTTTGGAAACCAAAGCATAAAGTTTTAGACCATGTTTCTAAACACAACAGTGCATCAATCACCCTAAAAAAGTTTTATTATGTTGATGCACAAGGCAGAGTCAGTGATAGCTTGGGTCCCCAAAAGAAACTGATTTTCTTATCTAATGTGCAGGGCAATCCACAAATGGATTTACAGGATCAAGGAGTAATTGATAGTGGATGCTCAAGGCACATGAAAGGGAACATGTCCTATCCTACAGACTATGAAGAGATAAATGGAGGATATGCTGCTTTTGGAGGAAATCCCAAAGGAGGGAAAATCACAGGAAAAGGTACCATTAAAACTGGTAATCTAGATTTTAAAAATGTGTATTTTGTAAAAGAGTTAAAGTTTAATCTCTTTAGTGTCTCATAAATGTGTGATAAAAAGAATAGTGTTCTTTTTAATGACACTGAATGTATTGTTTTATCTCCAAACTTTAAGTTAATTGATGAAAGTCAAGTTTTACTTAGAGTTTCTAGAAAGAACAATATGTATAATGTTGATTTAAAGAACATAGTTCCTAAAGGAGGTTTAACTTGCCTTTTTGCAAAAGCCACATCTGATGAATCTAAACTTTAGCATAGAAGGCTAGGTCACTTAAATTTTAAAACCATGAATAAATTGGTTAAGGGAAATCTTGTAAGAGGTTTACCTTCTAAACTTTTTGAAAATGATCAAACCTGTGTTGCTTGTCAAAAGGGAAAGCAGCACAGAGCCTCTTGTAAGTCCAAAACAGAGAACTCAATCAGTCTTCCTTTACATTTGTTGCATATGGACTTGTTTGGTCCAACATTTGTAAAAAGCCTTATGAAGAAAATATATTGCCTAGTTGTCACAGATGATTACAGTAGGTTTACATGGGTTTTCTTTCTAGCTACTAAGGATGAGACAAGTGGCATTCTTAAGTCCTTTATAACTAAGATAGAAAATCTAGTAGATCACAAGGTCAAGGTGATTAGATGTGATAATAGGACTGAGTTCAAAAATAGAGAAATAAATCAGTTTTGTGAGATGAAGGGTATTTTGAGACAATTTAGTGTAGCTAGAACTCCTCAACAAAATGGAGTTGCTGAAAGAAGGAATGTGACACTAATTGAGGCTGTTGGGACTATGCTAGCTGATTCTAAGTTTCCAACTACTTTTTGGGCAAAAGCAGTTAATACTGCTTGCTATGTGCAAAATAGAGTGTTAGTAGTTAAGCCTCATAACAAGACCCCATATGAACTTTTTCATGGTAGAACACCAACTTTAAGTTTTATGAGACCATTTAGGTGTCCTGTTACTATTCTTAATACCATAGATCACTTAGGCAAATTTAATGGTAAGGCTGATGAAGATTTCTTTGTTGGATACTCTTTGAATAGTAAAGCCTTTAGAGTATTCAATAGTAGAACAAGGATAGTGGAAGAAAACTTGCATATTAGGTTTAGTGAGAGTACACCTAATGCTGTAGGTAGTGGACCAGATTGGCTATTTGATATTGATGCACTAACAAGAATAATGAATTATGAGCCAATTGTTGCAGGTACACAGTCTAATAGTTTTGTAGGTACAAAAGCAAGTGATAATGCAGGTCAAGCTAGAAAGGAGACAGAACCTGTCAAAAATTACATTTTGCTACCATTATAGACTGCTGATCCACCATATTCTTAAGATCCAAAGAGTTCTCATGATGATGGATCCAAACCTTCAAGTGATGATGGAAAGAAGGTTGATGAAGATCCAAGAAAAGATAGTGAATGTAAAGATCAAGAGAAGGAAGATAATGTTAACAGCACTAACACTGTTAATGCTGCTGGCACAAATGAAGTTAATGCTGTTGGTGGAAAAACAAGCATTGAACTTCCATATGATCCAAATATGCCTGCTTTAGAAGATGATAGCATATTTGACTTCACAAGAGATGATGAAGATGATGGTGTAGTAGCTGACATGAACAATTTGGATACAACAATCCAAGTTAGTCCTATTCAACTACAAGAATTCATAAAGATCATCCTCTTGATCAAGTGATTGGAGATTTGCAATCAGCTACACAAACAAGAAAGATGTCAAAGAATTTGAAGGAACATGGGTTTGTTAGTACTATTCAACAAAGAACAAACCATAAAGACCTTCAAAACTACTTGTTTGCTTGCTTTTTATCACAGGAAGAACCCAAAAAGGTAATTTATGCATTGAAGGATCCAAGCTAGATAGAGGCTATGCAGGAAGAGCTTCTACAATTCAAGTTACAAGAAGTTTGGACTTTAGTGGATTTACCAAATGGAAAAAGGGCTATAGGCTCTAAATGGGTTTTCAGGAATAAAAAGGATGAAAGGGGAATTGTGATAAGAAATAAAGCAAGATTGGTTGCTCAAGGATACACACAAGAAGAAGGGATTGACTATGATGAAGTCTTTGCCCCTGTTGCAAGAATTGAAGCAATTAGGCTATTTTTAGCTTATGCTTCATTTAAAGATTTTGTGGTGTATCAAATGGATGTAAAAAGTGCTTTTCTCTATGGGAAGATTGAAGAAGAGGTGTATGTATGTCAACCACCAGGATTTGAAGATCCAGACTTTCCTGATAGAGTATACAAGGTTGAAAAAGCATTGTATGGACTACATCAAGCTCCTAGAGCTTGGTATGAAACCTTGTCAACATATCTGTTGGACAATGGGTTTCAAAGAGGGAAAATTGACAAGACCTTATTCATCAAAAGGCACAAAGGTGATATTTTGCTGGTCCAAGTTTATGTGGATGATATCATCTTTGGTTCAACAAAGAAGGAGCTATGCATTGCATTTGAGAAGTTGATGCATGAGAAATTTCAGATGAGTTCTATGGGAGAACTTACATTCTTCTTGGGATTACAAGTGAAGCAGAAGAAGGATGGCATATTTATTAGTCAAGATAAATATGTTGAAGAAATTTTAAAGAAATTTAGGTTTACAGAAGTCAAGACTTGCAGAGCACACTAAATAGAAACTCACAAGCCATGCTCAGGATGAAAAAGGTGAAGAAGTAGATGTTCATATGTATAGGTCAATGATTGGTTCATTGATGTATCTTACATCTTCAATACCTAACATTCATGTTTATAGTGTGGTGTGAGTGCTTGATACAATCAATCAAAGGATTCAAAATCTTCATGTATTTAAAAAGAATTTTTAGTACTTAACAGGTCCAACCACAATTGGGCCATTGTATCCAAAAGATTCTCCTTTTGAATTTTGGTAGCATACACTAAAAGTGATTATGCTAGATCAAGCTGGCTAGGAAAAGTCTACAATAGGGAGGTTTCAATTCCTTATATGTAGATTAATATCATGGCAGTGTAAGAAACAGACAGTGGTTGCAAATTCCATAACAAAAGCTGAGTATGTGGCTACTTCAAGTTGCTGTAGACAAGTGCTTTGGATTCAGAATCAACTACTTGATTATGGGTACAATTTTATGCATACCAAGATCTTTATTGACAACAAACAGTACATATTTTGCATAATTAAAAATCCTGTTTTTCATTCAAAAACAAAGCATATAGAGACCAGACATCATTTTATTAGAGACTGCAATGAAAAGAAATTGATTCAAATGGTCAAATTCCATACTGACAAGAGTGTTGCAGATTTGCTTACACAAGCTTTTGATTTAAGTAGATTTCAATATTTGATTGTTAGTATTGGAATGATGAATCTTTAAAGTCTTTTATCTCTTTATGTTTTTATAGAGTTTTGTATGAATTAGTACTGTTATTCATGTCATTAAAAGTTTCTGCTGTTAAGTGTAATTAATATTGCTAGTTATAATTAATACTGCTAAGTTTGTACTGTTAGTTATACTTAAAACTGCTAGGTATAATTAATACTGTGCAAATTGTGAAAATTGCTATGGCTTGTATTTTCTTGGTTTTTGGACTAACATTTTGCAGGAAAAGCAAATAAAATTGTTAGATTGATGATGGAAAAGTTGTTTGGAATGGAATTAGAGTTAATACTGGTGACTCAAAGTTAATGTTGTTAGGCATAACTTACTACCGCTGGTTCTAAGTTAATGTTGCTAGGAATAAACTTACTACTGCTGAGTTACTACTGATGGGTTAAAGTTAATGTTGTTGAGGGTATTTTCATAAATACTTTGATTAAAGGTTTCAATCAGTTATTTGATCGATTTCATACTTTCGTAAACTCTATAATCACAAATCCTAACTCAATTTTATCATCCATTATCAATACCCAACACAAATGAAGACTCTAAAGTTTGCTGATACTCATAACATGGTCACATTTTTGTCTAAACCCGAAGAGAGTGATGGGTTTGAACAAATTGTGGATTTTATGAATGCACACCCTATAAAGTATGCTTTAAGCGTTAATCCCACTATATATACTTTGTGTATCGAACATTTCTGGTCTACTGTCAAGGCCAAAACTATAAATGGGGAAGTTCAGTTACATGCCCTAGTATATGGCAAGAAGATTATCATCACTCAATCAACCGTTAGGAGAGATCTTCAACTAGAAGATGCAGAAGGTGTTAATTGTTTGCCAAATGCTACCATTTTTGAAGAACTTACAAGGATGGGGTATGAGAAAATTTCTCAAAAGATAACTTTCTATAAGGCATTCTTTTCCCCACAATGGAAATTTCTGATTCATACTATTTTACAATGCCTAAGTTTAAAGACTACTGCATGGAATGAGTTTAGTAGCACTATGGAATCTGCAATTATCTGCTTAACTACAAATCAGAAATTCAACTTTTCAAAATACATTTTTGAAAGTATGGTTAGAAACTTGGATAATTTGTCTAGGAAAATTTTGATGTATCCAAGGTTTGTACAATTGTTTTTGTATAAACAACTTGATAGGTTTCCAAGTCACAAGAGAATTTATATTGCACACTCTCACACTAAGAAGATCTTTAGAAATATGAGAAGGATGGGAAAAGATTTTTCTGGAAAAGTAACAGATTTGTTTCCAACTATGCTGGTTTAAAACTAAATGGGTGAAGGTTCAGCAATGCCAACTGATCCCCAACACACACCCACTTTTATTTAAACATATCCTCCACCTTAAAAGACTCAAAAACCTAGGAAGCCTAAGAGAAAGGACACTCAAGTACCTCAGCCTAGTGGTCCTACAGAAATTGTTACAGATGAGGCTGTCCATAAGGAGTTGGGTGACAGTTTGGTGAGGGCTGCCATTACTGCTTTTAGCTTAGAAGCAGAGCAGGACAGTGGTAACATAACTAAGACCCGGTCCAATGCAACACCTAATGAATCTAGTTCCCTAGGAACTATTTTAGGTGGTGGTCCCAGGTGCTAAGAAACCATAGGGGATACAATTGCTCAAACTAGGTTTGAGAATGTATCTAAACTCTAGGTTTGAGAATGTATCTAAACATTCTAATGATTCATTGCTCGCAAGAGGTAACACACTGCGAAGTGATGAGGATAGACTTAAACTTAATGAATAGATAGAACTATGTACCAATTTACAAAACAGAGTTCTTGATTTGGAGAAGACAAAGACCACTCAATAGAATGAGATTGATAGTTTGAAAAAAGGGTCAAGAAGCTTGAAAAGAAAAGAAGTTCAAGAACTCATAAGCTGAAGAGACTATACAAAGTTGGTTTGACAGCTAGGGTAGAATCCTCTGGTGATGAAGAAGATTTGGGTGAGGATGCATCCAAATAGGGGAGGATGATTAATGCTATTGACGTAGATGAAGATATTACCCTGGTTTATGTTCAAGATGATGCTGATAAAGAGATGTTTGATGTGAATGTTTTAAATGCCGAGAGGTGTTTAGTTGCAAGTACAATGAAAATGTAGTGAAGAAAGTTGGTGCGCTCCCATTACGTACTGCTGCAACAACTGTTACAATAACTACAGAAGAAATTACTTTGGCTTAAGCACTTGAAGCATTAAAAACTTCAAAACCCAAGGTGAAAGGGACTGTTTTTCAAGAGCAATGTAAATCTACAACAACAACAACAATTTCTTCACAAAAATCACAGGACATGGGTAAAGAGGAATAATATAGAAGAACCTATGAAGCCTATAAAGAAGAAAGTTCAAATCATGCTTAATGAAGAAGCTGATTTAAAGTTACAAGATGAATTTGATAAAGAAGAAAGACTTGTAAGAGAGAAAGCTGAAAAAGAAAAAGAAGCCAATATTGCTTTGATTGAAGAATGGGATGATATTCAAGCAAATATTGATGTTGATTATCAATTGGCTAAAAGATTGCAAGCACAAGAACAAGAAGAGTTGTCTGATGCAAAAAAGGCTACATTATTTCAACAACTCTTAGAGAAAATAAGAACTCATTTTGTAGCTAAAAGAGCAAAAGAGAGAAGAAACAAACCACCAACAAAAGCTTAATAGAGACAGATAATATGTACTTACCTAAAGAACATGAAAGGATACAAGTTTAAAGATTTGAAGTCAAAATGGTTTGATTCTATCTAAGAGATGTTTGGCAAAGCATTCAAGAGGGTAAATACATTTGAAGACTTTAGAACAGAGTTGGTGAAAGGAAAAGAAAAGAGAGCAGAATGCAAAGAAGCAAAAGGTGGAAGATGACAAAGAAACAACAGAGCTTAAATAGTGTTTAGAATTCATTCCAGATGAAGAATAGGTAACAATTGATACTATACCTTTAGCTGTTAAGTCTCCAAGTATCGTTGGCTGAAAGATTCATAAAGAAGGAAGAAAAAGCTATTATCAAATCATGAGAGCTGATAGAAAGTCTCAAATGTATATGATCTTTAGTCATATGCTTAAAAGTTTTAGCAGGGAAGATTTGGAAGATTTGTACAAGTTGGTAAAAGCTAAATATAAGTCAACAAGACCAGTGGAAGACTTGGATTTGTTATTATTAGTAGATTTGAAAACAATGTTTGAACCTCCACATATAAAAATGAACTATGGAAGAAGCATATTAGATAACCAAGTGATTAGATTAGAATTGGTTTATGACACCACTGAGAGTACATACGTCCTTAAGGTTTGCATCTATGCAGATTATTGTTGGTAGAAAAGAAGTATCCTCCCCTTACACCAACTACACTCTTAATGATGTTTAGAAAATACGCTTATAATTGGATTATGAAAGTGAAATGGCTTATAAGCTTCTAAAATCACATAAAACAGCTTTAAGAATAAAGAAGTATTTTTGGAAGCATCCTCCTAATGTTGGAATGAAGCCTATAAATGAAGAAACTTGATGATTTTTGAGGAAATAATACATTTATGGGAGGATTGTTGGGATTAAAAGTCTCTTGATGGACTGTTAAATTACCTGCTGCTCATGTTTTTATTAATACTACTCAGCTAGATTTAGTGCTGCTCATGAACTTCAAAGAAAATATGCTAAGTAGTTACTACTCCTAGTATAAAGTTAGTACTGCTAGTGAAGGTTAAAACTGCTTTTGAAGTTAATGCTGCTGAGAGGTTACAACTGTTGTAAATAAGTTTGTACTGTTTTGTTAGTTAGTACTGCTTATATGATATGCATTAAGTTATTTTTTTTATAGAAAAGATTATGAATACTTAGGAAAGTATTGTAAGCCGATTAGGGCTCCTTGGTGTATAAAAGGAGGTCCTAAGGTATAGAGTTTGATGTATCTCATCATAATCACATCTCATAATCTCATAAATCATTATATTATCTTAAGACGTATGATTTCATAGCTTCAAGTTAAATTGTAACCCTAAAACTTAAAGATATTCGTAATAAAATCATAGTAATATTGGAGCTTATTTGTTGAATTGTATGTTCATAAAATTACTGTTTCATTGAAAATTCTTCTTAATTTTAAAGATTAGATTCCGCATAATCTTTAATACATTTAAACAAAGTTTCTATTATAGTTGTGTTAGATTTATCTAATATAACTAAACCTTATACAAGCTTAAGGAATTTGATTTATTGAAGTGGGATCAATATATAACCACTCTCACCTTATAATCATCACCCTCAAACATCATTTTCTTCACATTTTCTCCACATTTCTCACATACAACCTAACTAGCTCATCACCATGACTAGTTCATCCAAAACAAATTCACCAACCTTCAAAAGGAAAACCGCAAGAATGAGTGTCAAGTATCCAACCTATGTCAATCTCACATCCTTAATTGAGGAACATCCAAATGAAAGAACTCCTTCACCACCTGCTAGAAAGAAATCCCTCTCACCACCACAAGCTTCATCAAAATCTATCTCTAGCATGAGTACACACTACACCTCATCATCATCTCCAAGTGAGTCTCGAACACCAACTCACGTCGCACCACCACCTAAACTTTGTTTTGTCATTTCGATAAAACAAGAACCTCAAGAACTTCCACCACTTCAATTGTCACAAAATAACCCTTATGTGTCAACAATGGACACTTGGCCACCGGCTCCCTCAAATCCATTTCCACCACCAGTGTCTCACGACCACCTCTCGGATTTCCAAATCCGCCACCTAGATTTGAACCACTACCATCAACTCAAGCATTGTTTGTTAACCCAAATATTTTTTAACAACAATACACCTCACTCACATAACTTTCAACCTGCTCCACTTAAAAACATTCACCATCCATCACCAAATCTTGGAAATCAATATTTTCCCAATCCTCTAAAAATCTTAGATTTGGTTCATCCAAACAACATCCTCAACCCTCCACAAAATTTTTTGCAATGTTGTATGAAGTGTTTAATCATAATTGACTTCACAAGAATTTTACAATCCCTAGGCAGAGTACCTAAACCGTATGTAGTAGTATATAGGCAAGACTTGGGGTTGTTTTTATCGATCTCTTAGGTGAAATATGTTGGAAGTGCTGATCACGGTCTAACAGAATTCTAGGGGTTGAGAGAAGAATATTTTTGTATTTTCATATTTATATTAAACCAGGTAAATCTATGGTTTGAGAGGTTGGTTTGTTTAACTACTAACTAAGCTAATATCTAATCTACTGGTGATAATTAAATGTATTTATTTAATCATGCACTACTTATCAGATTGCTTCTCCTAATCCTGTTGCCTTGTCACACTTGTGATGATATGTGTAAGTATTTAACCTAGTCAAGAAAGGATTATACACCGAACTCGCTGTCTAATAAGTAAGATAGTATGAAGAAGACCTAATACAAGGCCCCCTAATTAGGAACATTAAAATGCATGTGAAATATCTTAAGAGGGATCAACCATATAAAGGGGCAAGGTAGTATGAAGACTGTTACTTGATGGTATCCTTTCTACGCACTCGTATTTCCCTAGACGTGTCTATAGCGATATAGACAAAAGCTGGTTTTCTAGAACCTAACGCGCACAATCATCAATCAAGAAGCAACAATCATACAATCATACAATCATAAGCAAATACAAAGGAGGGTTTCGCCTCACATGTTATAATGAAAGCAAAGAGATAAATCAATCACACAACACATAGACATATTGAATGATTAATGATAGATAACCTTACTTGAATTAAAACATGGATTCAAGTAGTATAATAGGGTTTTTGATGCCCAAAACTGACCTATGAAGCTGGCTACAAGACTAAGGTTTCGATCTCCCAAAAGGTGGACAAAACCCTATTCAAGGTAGTATAAATAGTTTTGAGGCCCTACACTTGAGCAATTTTTACATCTCGTATCCACAATCTAACCTAAATGACTCTGTATTAAGGTGATCAAAATAACATAAACATCATCTAACAAACATATGGGGGGTATTTTGATTTAAATTTTATCCCCATTCTTCCGCGAAATAAATTCTACCATAGAATCCCAATCGTCCCAAAACTTGATTTACAAGGATAAGGAATTTCGCACCGTGCACTCAAATAATTACCTTTGGGTTAACACAATAAGTACTAAACGCGATACATAAAAGGTAGGCTAAGCGATTTGGCGATTTGGGTGTAACGATTGGTTTAAGGGTTGACAATGCTCTTCATTAATAGTCCGGCTTAACCAGAAAATTATGAGAACCATGAAAAAGGATAGGCTCGGAGGGTTATACTATAGGTATCTACACTAAAAATGAGTGCATGGAAAGGGTGTGAGATAGTTATATAATCGGTGTGACCATCATAATAATTACAGGTTTAAAACATAGGTTAATCCTAGTGCATCTTATCTAGCAAATCCTAATACTTACTATTTGGTCTCTTGATGCATCGCAAAAACAAGTTCTAGAATTTAATATACTACCGGTACACTCATATAATTTAATACCGATACCAATGCTCCAGAAAAGGCGACCTAGACCATACGTATACATCCGTAACGACGAAATAGACACATATGACTGCATTCAAACCTTAACTCGAGAAAGCTAAAGATACAAACTATCTTGGGTATCAATAATGGATACTCGAATTCCTAAAGATCTAAAGGCGAACCACACATTTTTTGGGGTAGAATTTTGAGGGTCTTTGTGCTAGTCATACACATTCCTATCCATGAGACGCTATTAATACTTGGTTTTCGTCGGTATGTGTCATAAAAAAATTTAAATTTTGGTCAAAATTACCTTTTTATGCTATGTTTAGATATATTACCCATCATTTTAAGGAACAAAGCAAATGGCAAATGAAGGAATAGTTTCTAAGGCTTATTTCCCCCTACACTTAAGTTGAACATTGTCCCCAATGTTCTATAGAAGTACACATAAAAATGAATAAGGGAAAAGAAAACAAGTAAAAGAAACTAGTACCCCTTGGTTTGCTTAATAATGGAGAAGAAACATGCGATAACTGGCTAAATCGTCCTCCAAGAATCGTCTAATGAAAACTTCCTAAGAACTTCCAAGCTTCTTCTCATCAAATATAACATGTAATCAAAGACAAAGACAACTACACCAAGCGTAAAATCCACGGGTGATGATATAAATATAAACTCATTAACTAGGTTTAGACTCTTTAAAAACAAATAAAGGATATGATGAATGTGTTAATTTAAGTGTGGTTTCCTGTAGGTTTTTAGGAAAAATACAAATTCTGGAAATTATACAAGACTAATTTCTCAAAAATTAAATATGTAACACCCCCAAAATCGGACAGGCAGCGAAATAGTAGCATTGGGGTGCGACTTCATAGCATAAAAATTAAGATATAGAAAACGACCTTAAATGGACGTTAAAAATAAGATTCATTCGATGTCATTACAAAAGATCAGAGTTTTCACGTTAGGTCCCATAGTTTTGATAAAAAGACATTAGATTTTATATGACAAAAGTTTCATTGAAATTTAAGAAACTCAGAATCCCTCTAATAGATATCCGTCACGGCTCCCATCCAGAGCTTATAAAACCTCAGCAACCTGAGATTTAAAACATGCAAAAACGTCAACAAAATTGTTGAGCTGCATTCATAGGTTTTTATCAGGAAATAAGCGTAGGACCTACTAAGATCGAAGTAATAGTAGACAATTAAACACAATCATTACAAAAGCTTCATAATACCAAAAGATGACTTAAGTTTTTAAAGATAATAAAAGTTGCATAGACTTTAGATAAAACACAGAATCCGTCTTCATTGATATCCGCCACGGCTCCCGTCCAATCTTCATACCCTAGGACCTGAAATTACATGCTAAAAGTCAACACAAAGGTTGAGTGAAATCATAGGTTTATCGGTAAAAAGGGTGGACCACAAGATCGAAGTAATAGTAGACTCTGAAACACATTCAGTAGTCCAAAACGTTTATTATTGCACTAAGCTCATGACCCCGAAGCCTTAACTAGATTTGTGCCCCAATCAGAATATAGGATGCTTGCCAACAACCTAACACCTCTCAATGTTAAATGCACCTTGATCAAACTAGTGACCCAAGGAAAGGTGGGGATTGTCAGTCCCGATAGATCTATCCACAACACTCGCGCTTACTACAATAGCAATTAACGGTTCATGATAAATAGGGACTTCACGGCAATAAGGTAACTTAGCAATAATATTCAGGCAGTAATCTGGATAGCATACACTTTGTAAACACTTTGAAAACACTTAGAAAAACACTTGTGTCCAATAGTAAAACAAGCAATGTAATTCACCCCGTAGATTTTGTAAAACAATCACGTAGTAAAAAGGGGGCTATGAACTCACCTCGAGTGAATGGTAATCAACAAGTATTCACAATAGAAAAATGCGTCACGAAGGAATCCGAAGGCAACCTAATCCAATATAGGTCGTATAAGTACTAAACACTTTGATTATTTATAGGTCGTATAGCTCATCATACTATCGTTCGGGCTATCATAATTAAGAGGTCATGTAGTGACGTATGAGGAGCTAGGACACTTTAAATCGTAAATCCAACAACTCGTCGATACGCCACCCCGAAGAGGCCTCATTATGAAACTCCCTAGTAATATAGTACTTTGATTAACTAATACCACATATAATTCTATATAGCTACATCACCATCTAATCGTTTTAGTGAAATCATATTTATAAAGTAAAAACGTTTATAAGTATACTTTAGTAAAACTGGCGTAACTTTCTCGTTTTTAGTCCGTTTCTTTCGTTTCTTACGTCCACGCCTTCGTATTAAGACGAGTTATCAAAATATAACATTTTCAAAATTTGAGTTTTTCTGATGAATAGTGATTTTACTGTTCATAACAGTTATATATTTATTTTTATAGATTTAGTTATCGTAAATCTCGTAAATGTCGTAACTTATTCGTTTTAACTCCGTTTTTAGCGATTCTTTCGAGTACGTCTTCGTATTTAAAAGTTCTATTTATTTATGATGTTTTTCCAAAAATAAAGTCCCTGATGAACAGTAACTTTTTATAAAATTATTTTTATAAAAGTATTAATTATCGTAAACTTGTAATCGTCGTATCTTTTTCGTTATAAATCGGTTTTTCGAGTTTCTTATCATTTTGGAATCGTCATGAGACGTACTATTTTTATAAAATATAAAATCCATGTCCAAAAATTCGGACCAAAACAGCCCCTTATATATCTTTTGAGTTTATTTGTATAACTTTGTTTTTATATACTTTTTAACTACATAAATTAATCACAAGTCTTCCACAAGCCATTATACCATAATATATTCAACCACATAACACATGAATAAGTGTACAAAATTATAATCACAAGCAAAAATATGTTTTACATGTTTAAAAGCATCCTAATGGTGATTTTGCCATATAGAACTAATATACTCATAAAATCATGAAAATGAAAAGGTGAGGGCTTATAGATAACCTTAAGGTGATAAATGATGATGAGAAATATAATCTAAACCCTTGTTTAGATTTTTAAACCAAGCTTGCAAGATTAGAAACCTTAATTTCCCAAGAAACCCTAATTTCACTTTCTTTGCTTCAACACTTGAAAATACTTAACCTAACCTTCAAACCATCTTAGTAGGTCTTAGATATGTTGTGTGTATGCTTGTATAAGTGGTAGAAAAATTTGTATGGATTGAGTGGGAAGAGTGTTTTGAGCCGTGGGCTTCAAAGGAGAAAAAGGGAGAGAGTTTTGATCTTTTACACCAAGTGTTAAGTGTATGTATGTGTTTATCTCATATACATGTATTATATATGATCTAGCTAGTCAAAAGATTGCAATAGTGGTCAAGGAACACAAATGAGGGTCTTAAGGAAAGTTTGGTCAAAATCACTAGCTAAATTTCTAAGTCTAAAGATGTGTACATTGCTAGCTAATAAAGGCTTATGTTTCTATGTCTCCTAAGGAGTGAATTATCCCATGATTTCAAGGATTGATGTCACTAGATATTTACTTGCCATTTATCTTGTATAAAAGAAAGAATTGAAGGTATACTTGTATTTAATAAGTTGTAAGTAAATGTAAGTTGTATACTTGTATCAATTGTATGTCTTGTTTATTTCCTTTATGTATATGGGCGTCACATATGATATACTTAGGCAAAGTTTTATAAACTTTGATCATTAGAAATAATAATGGTTATTTGTTGAAGCGTATATTTATTTTGGTGGTTCCGGGTATGCCTAAACGTAATTTATCGCGAAACGTAACGTTTTACGTAACCGATAAAAATAAAACATAATAAGTAAATTATTACTTTAGTAATAATAATATAATGATTACTTGACGTAAACTTTAATTTGTTTGGTGCCCGCTTACGCTAATTGTTGATTTTTAACTTACGCGATTTAACTATATAATAAGAATTAAAAGTAAACGCGTACGAAAAAAATAATAATTAGTAAAATAGATGACGTCGTAAATGACCTGAAAATACGGAATGTTACAGTTGTTGAGAAGGGTAAAGAAGTAGTGTTAAATGAAAAAGTGAAACGTGATCCTGTTAACATTCTAACAAGAATGTCACCAAGTCACTTGAAGAATGTCTTAGACAGTTTAACCACTCAACAAGTTAATGTGTTAGAGGAACTGGGTTTGGGTGAATATCACAATAATTTCAACTTCACCTCTACACCAGGAAAATTAGGATTATGGATAGTTAATAATTATGATCATGAAGAACATACAATAAAAATGGTGGATGGTAGGAAAATAAAGGTGACTCGGGAATTAATTCATGAAATTCTTGGTGTTCCAATGGGAGAAATAAAAGTTAATGCTCTCTTAAACACCACGAGTGAGGATGAAACTACAACCGATTGGAGAAGATCAACAGAATTTACAGAAGAAAGAATTAATATTTCAAAACTTGATAATCATGTGTGTAGCTTGACAGAAACGGGATGGAATTTTAAAGTCGGGTTTTTAGTTATTTTCTTCTCCATTCTAGCTCAAGGGAACAAAGACGGGACTGTGAACCAGAGATTCATACCAGCACTTCAATATATCGATCAATTTAAAAATTATGACTGGTGCAAATACATTTTAGATTGTATTCAAGAAGAGATAATGGAATTCAAACCGAAGAATAATTTCTCTGGGCCTCTAGTTCTTTTGGCGGTATGTTTTCTTAATACATTACATTTAAGAGTTTACTGCATTACATTAATTTTTAATATTTTTGAATTAAAAATCAAACTGCATGATTATAATGTAATTGCTGCATCACATTTATATATTTGCTAATATAGTTTAATTTTTTTCTAGCTTATATACTGCAGTTCAACAATTTCACCTAGTACCGTTGTTGAAAGAAAAGCACCTATATTCAAACATTGGAGTACAGAATTGTTGAAGAAAAGACAAGTTGAAGAAGAAAAAAATGGAGGTTTTGGTCAACTTCCAATCTTGGAAGGTTTGGAATTAATAGAAAAACCAAAGAAAAATTTGAAGAAAAAGAAATCCAAACAGAATATATTAGGTAACTTAAAAGTATACTTTATAATGATATACATATATGAAAGCAATGATTAATAATTGGTTTCTTCTTGATGATCTAAAAGAAATTGGAAGCATGAGTCGAGAAGAAGAACTTGAACAGTTCAAATCAAAATCAGTTCAGGTAACAATTTAGTTTTGTTTTACATTTTGATGAAACTGATATAGCACAATAATGAAGCATTAAACATTGGTGAAAAAAAGATTATTAAACTTATTTCTTACTGCATTAGATGAAAATAGTTACTGCATTAAACTTATATTTTAGTAACATAAAATATTTTTTTTAAAACACAGGATATGAACGATTGTTTGAGAGATAACTTATCAAAGATCAAGGCACTGTTGTTAGATACAGATGACAAGATAAAGATAGCATTGGATGAAAACCCAGAAGATATTGATTTAAAGATGATTATTGAAAAAAGACTTGCTTTCTTTAAGGAATTGAATCATCGTGACGATGATAATGCTATGGTAGTTTTGGATAATGGTAATGATGTTCCTGAAGAATCTGTGAAAGATAACGACGTTTCGAATGAAAAGGATGATGTTACTGAAAAACAAAAAGATGTTGAGAATATATTTGAACTTGATGGAAAAAACACAGTTCAGGTAACAATTTATTTTTGTTTTTACACTTTAGTTTTTTATTACTGAAAAACAAAAAGACTATTAAACATATTTCTTACTGCATTAAATCAAAATATTTACTGCATTAAAGTTATACTTTACTAACATAATATTTATTTAAAAAAAAGGAAATTAATAGAGAAAAAGATGCTGAGAACGTGGTTGATCAAGATGTGGATAAGCCTGAAGATGTTGAGAAAGAAAGTGAATTTGGAAATGATGAGAATCATAATGACTCGGAAAATAAAGAAGTAGAAAAGAATACTGAAGATCTCATCAAAAGAACTGCCGTGTGTGTTGAAATAAGCAAAAAAGAAGTCAGCAAAGGAGTTCTTGCCATTAATGAAGATACATTAAAGGATTCACAATCAGAAACATTAATCATTGATATTCAGCCAAAAGCACAAGATTCACAATCTGGAATGGAGAAAGGAGCTAAAATTCAAGAAGATATTTTGGAAACAGTAAAAAGTAATTAACAATGACACCTTTATTTGTTCTATTATTTAGTCTTTTATGGGATTTTTTGAATTATAATCTTAACTGTCTGTAATAACTAACAAATTCTTAAAACTTAACATATTATTTTGGGTAGTAATTCAGTAACAATTTAAATTTTGGAACTTGATAATTATATAAATAAAATGAACAGTAACTCTACTGCATCATAGTCTTTTTTAACTACTAATGCAGTGGAGTAAAGATATGTAGTACAGTTATCCTCAACTGCATTACAAGTTAGACAGACTATGAAATATAATAAGCTGAAAACACTGCTTGAATGGAGTGTAACAATATCATTTATTACTAGTTAAAAACAGTATTCATTGGACTATAACTAAAATGCAGTGAAGTTATACTCTATGATGCAAAATTATAATTTGATTCTTTTATAACTAAAACTATATCATACAGTTTTTTATAAAATGTTTATACTAAGTATCATATAATTTAATTTTTTATAACAGATTGTGAAACTCTTGAAGAAGCTGATTTTCCTTCAACTGGGCTTGAGGATATTGAAAGCTTAAAAGGTGGACGGAGGAACCTTTTTGATGAAAAATCCACAGTTGAAAATGTAAATAAAGATGATATGATATTACAAGACTCTCTTCTGAATCTTCCATTTCTATCTACACAAGAAGTTTCATGCTTGGATATTGACACACAAAAGACTCCTCAAATTAAAAAACAAGGTTTACAGGAAGAGTCTTCTCAAATTCAAAAACATGAAATTCCAAAATCTTTTCATAGTAACAAGTTGAAGTTAGTGAAATATGTGTTGCCTGATGCACAAGCTACTGGGGAAAAACGACAAGAAGTTATGGTGAATGAAACTTCGATATTTCGTGGAAGAGAAATAAAAACATTTGATTCTATAAAGTCGAAATTAGTCAAAAAGAATGATGGAATAGCTGAATGTATGAAAGAAAAGCCGATTCATTAATTAAAAGGGAAAAGTGTCGATTTCAAAGGTGGACATCCAACTGCTAAAAGGCAACAGACTAAAAAAGCAATGGAAGGTGAGAAAAATGTTCCAAAGACACGTGGTAAGAAGACGAATGCTGACAAACAAGATATAAAAAAGCCTCAAGTTAGAAAGCAAACTATCGCTCAATTGGCAAAATCGAAGGAAACAAAAGCTACAACAGTTAAACCTGCTCCTACAAAACGAAAGAAGAAAGAACCAAATGACAAAGAAGAAACCGTTATTTATGCATCTCCAATTAGTTTCATTCTGTAACACCCCCAAAAATCACTTACAGCGCAGCGGAATACCAAATGGGGTGTTACTTCGTAATACACAGCAATAGA